>KZ112968.1:0-256824 GCA_002120325.1 Daldinia sp. EC12
TAATAAATAATAAATAATAAATAATAAATAATAAATAATAAATAATAAATAATAAATAATAAATAATAAATAATAAATAATAAATAATAAATAATTATTTATAATTATTTTTATTTTCATATTAATATTTAATATTTATATTTAAATTTTCATTTATTTTATTATTTCATTTATAATAATTATTAATATTAATAATTTTTTCCCGCCCGCATTTAAAATGGAACTATATCTACTTAACCATTTCCACTTCTACATTACACATTACCCATCACACTTAATCATGTGGCATATACTCGCCGCAAACATCGAACGACGTCACCACGCCATTAGCTGTGCTGATGATGTACCCACCAATGGGAATATCCGACGTCGGCATTCTTGAACTTCTCGATTCTGATCCTCGACCGACCTTTGTCGTCGCGATTGCACCGACCAAGTCGTCGCAGCCAATCTATGCGAACCCCGCCTTACGCCAGAATCCCGCCCTACACGCGCGAGTTGTCGAGTTGTCCCAGTCGCGAGATGGCTCCTTTTGGGACTGGGTGACCGCTCCCACCTCCCGTAGTTCCAACTCAGTTCACACATCGCTTTTCGAACGTATATTCTGGACGCGGTCTATCGTCGGTAATAAATGGGCTGTTATTGGCGGTAATCATGGATTGACGCCGGAGGAAGACGCCCGTGGTAGGAGGGCTTCCCATAGCCGGGGAAACAGCAATAGTATCCTGCATGAGAGCGCCTTATCCGTTGCTTCGGAAGATGGAGATTATGGTTGGACGCCTCCGGAATTCATATTAGAGCAAGAGTCCTTCGTTCACGTTATCAACACTCTGGACTGGGCCGCCACACCTCTCGGTCCGCTATCCCTCTGGCCTCCTCTCCTACAGCAGACTTTCAACCAAGTTCTCGCCGACTCGAGACCAATTGTCATCTACTGGGGTGATCAGTTGACTACTCTATACAATGAAGCGTTTAGCCAGCTATGTGGATCCAAGCATCCTTCTTTACTAGGGAAGTCGGTCGAAGATGCTTGGCCTGACTTTTGCGAAAAGATCAAGCTGGCAATGTCTTCGGCTTCCAAGCTGCGTGCGGGAAATGAGGATGAGTGGCGGTTCTTCGTAGAGAAGGCAGACGGGAGTTCCGAAGAGAAGTATCTCAAGTGGTCTATGATTCCTATTACCGAGAAGAACAGGTATCTTGGTTTTATCCAGCCTATCCAGGATACAACCTCCATGCGACTCTGGGAAAGACGCATGCAAATGTTGATTGACTTAGGCGACACGTTGGTTACCGCTCGCGATGTCAAATCCTACTGGTCCAAGCTCATTCAAGAATTTGAAGCGTGCCAGCCCGCCTATGATATACCTCTCGCCATCCTCTACTCTGTTCAAGAAGATCCGGAGTCCTCTACTGCGGGAAGAACATGTCGGTTGGAAGGCTGCCTAGGAGTTCCACAAGGTCATCCTATTGCTCCTCCAAAGCTACAACTGGATGGGAGCGATCTGGGTCTGTCTTTATCCTTTAGAGAGGCCCTCGAATCGCAGACCCCTATATTATTGCAGATTAGCAATGGGACATTGCCGGAGTCACTGCTTGAGGGTTTACAATGGCGTGGCTTCAAAGACCCCTGTCGTGAGGCTATCATTTGTCCCATACGGCCAACGAAGGATGAGCATGTTTTAGGTTTGCTTTTACTTGGGCTTAACCCTCGCCGTCCATACGATAATGACTACCAGCAGTATATCTCCTTGCTTGGCCAAAAACTAACTACATCACTGGCATCCACCGTACTTCTTGAAGAAGAAGCACGAAGGGGTCGAAACATCGCCGAACAAGCCGCGTATGACCAGGCCATGCTCGCAATGCAGACAAGAGAGGCTACGGAATCCGTCCAAAAATTCCAGCAAATCGCCGAATTCATCCCCGTGGGGATGTGCTTCGGTAATCATCGTGGTAATATTACGTTTGCTAATGATGCCTGGCATCGTATCACTGGCGCTCCCCAAGTGAATCCACTGACACCCGAGGGCTTTTTATCTTGCGTCATCGAAGAAGACAAGCCTAATGTACAGCGAGCATACGAAGAACTTCAAAGAACTCTTACTGTAACCATTGAGTTGAGAGTCCGGCGGCCCGCAGAGGATAGCTATCCCCTCCAGCATCCCATTGGAAGTTCTCCTAGTTTCGAGAAAGCCGGCTTGGACCTCGATGCGGAGGATGGGGGCGTGCGGCACGTTCTAGCTTCTCTTAAAGCTGAGCGGGGCCCCAGCGGTGACATTAACCAAGTTTTAGCATGTTTGACGGATGTGACTTTACATAAAAAGGCCGCTGAGGAAGCCATTCGCAAAGCCCAACAAGCAGAAAATCTCAAACGGTAAGTAGTAATACTCCAACACCGATACGATTGCCTTCCACGAAGTGATTCATATCCCAACTTTCAGCAAGTCAGGAACACCTAAATAGTAGAAAGACCGGAAGCTAACGTTAGATACTGTAGGATGGCACAGCTTGCTACCGTGGGGATGTATGACATGGCTCTCGATGGTCGTTTGATAGGCGCCAACAATGTGTTCTACGAAATGTGCGGCTTGGAGAGGGTAGACCTCTCCCAAGTATCTGTCAAGCCGTTCGAGTTTTGTGTTGTTGACGAAGATATGCCGATCTTGAAGAAGACGCTCGCCACTCTCGTCAAAGAAGGCAAATCACAGACTGCTGAGCTTCGGCTAAAGACGCTGTGGACTGAAACGGATACTACTGGGGAACAGATTACTGCGCCACGTTGGGTCCTTGCTACCTTTATGCCAGTGAGCAATTCGGAGGGGGCTATCCAGACTTTTACGGGCTGCCTGAGCGATGTCTCATTACAAAAGTGGCAATTCGAAAAGGAGCGCCAGCGGAAGGACGAGGCGATTGAGTCGAAGCGCCAGCAAGAGAACTTTATCGACATGACTTCGCACGAGATGCGCAATCCTCTAAGTGCCATCGTTCAATGTGCCGATGCAGTTATCGGGTGCCTTACGAAAGCCCAAGAATTAATCGATTCAATATCTGTGAAGCCCGACCAAAACGGCGCATTGAACCCTCCTGCAGCTGATGCCCACGGCCGCGTCCGGAAGGAAGGCTCACAATTGGTAAAAGACAGTATAGATAATGCAGAGACGATAATCGCTTGCGCTCAGCATCAAAAACGTATTGTTGATGACATCTTGACCATGTCCAAGCTGGATTCGAATCTCTTGTCTATCACTCCAATTACGGTGAATCCTATCCACATTGCGCAAGAGGCGTTTAAGATGTTCGAGGTGGAAGCTCGTAGGGTCGACATCGATTTAACTATGGTAGTTGACCGATCCTACACTGACCTTAATATTGAATTTCTCGATCTGGACCCTTCCCGGCTGAAACAGGTTCTCATTAATCTTCTCACAAACGCCCTAAAGTTCACCAAAAATGGTCCGACGAGAAATGTGTCGATTACCATGAGCGCATCCAAAACCCGCCCTGAAGACCGCGCCTCTTCCGTTCAGTTTATCCCCCGCGCAGCAGATACCCTATGGCAAGGTGATAGGCCATCCTCGCCAGTACCCGAGGAGAACAGAATCTATCTTATGTTCGAAGTCAAAGATACAGGGCAAGGACTCACTGAAGAAGAGAAATCTTCTTTGTTCCAACGCTTCGTTCAGGCCAATTCAAAAACCCACGTGAAATACGGAGGTTCGGGGCTCGGGCTCTTTATTAGTCGCAGGCTCACGGAGATGCAGAATGGAGCTATTGGAGTAGCATCTAGTCCCGGCCAGGGCTCGACCTTTGCGTTCTATATTGAAGCCCAGGTGCCCGGTGAAGAAGCATTCAGAGAGGCTCGAGCAGCCGCGGAGGCTGTTGGCCATATCCTAAAGACAACAAGTAGCAACATTGGTAAAGGGGCAAATAGGGGTCCATTTACAATGGCAAAGCCAGGGAAGAGGCTATTGGGACCACAGATCGAAGGTGTTCTTTTAGTCGAGGACAACCTGATCAACCAGCAGATCACCCGCCGTGATCTCCAGAATAGCGGATGTTCTGTTGAAGTAGCCAATCACGGAGTAGAGGCACTAGAAAAGCTCCAGCATACGAACCGTGCTGATGGGCAGTTTCCACTCAGCCTTATCTTGATGGACATCGAGATGCCTATACAAGACGGTCTCACCTGCACGCGCAAGATCAGGGAACTGGAGAAATCGGGTTATTTTAAGGGGCCCCGGATACCTATTATCGCGGTCAGTGCCAACGCACGCATGGAACAAATACTGGAGGCCAAGGCTGCCGGATGTGACGACGTATTGGTGAAGCCGTTTCGGATTCCCGAATTGATCGAGAAGATGATGACCGTAACAAAGCAGCTCGAAAAGCTGGGGTGAGATTGGTTCCGAATATGTCTTCTAGCATTGATTCACTGTCGTCGTCGTCGGCGGCGGCGGCATTGTTGACCTCCTCTTAGACTGGCTAGTTGAGACACAGCCGAGTCAGACGGGTTTCTCTTCTCTTTAGCCCCATTTCCTTTTTCAGTCTCATAGATTTGCATCCGCCGCATCGTCTATACTGAACTGGTTTGTGTTTATTTGTTTTGCATTTATCACGGACGGATAGCGTCAGCATGATACCACGGGAGCAATAGCGACTCAGAAGACGGGCATGGGTTTTGGAGTTTTGGGTATTTATGGTCTGTTATTGTCAAGCCTGTCGAATACGTAGGTAGCTGTTCATAACTTTGTATGATATATAGCTGCTAATAAAACTGGCGGACTTATCCTCGGGTGCTTCTATCTGTTGTGTAGATTGATGACCAAGTTCTGACGCCTATCTGAACTTTTTGCTAGCCTCGACAAAGCTCATCCCGTCCTTGATGGCCTCTGCCATCTTGTCATCTGCTTCGACCTGCTTCTTCATCAGCGGTAGCGCTTGCTCCGCCAAGTCAGCAGGCAAGACGACAACGCCATTCAAGTCGGCGATTAGGTAGTCACCAGGTCGGATATCCATGTCTTGCTCATCTGTCTGCAGCTTTACGGGCACGTTGACAGCGGCTACCTTGAGTAACTCAGCTGGAGGTGCCGTTCCTGTTCCCCGGGCAAAGATCTATAAGTATTCTTAATCAGGGGTGTTCAAAACATAGAAGGGGATGTGGAAGTGTAGGGGGGGGGAAGGGGGGAGATTTAGGCAATTACTTGAGAGAAAGTCGTACTGGATATTGTAATTCACGCTGCTCTTGCAAGTCACGAAAACGCCCGTCGATGATGGACCCGACGGCGCCTCTGAATTGGGCTCGGGTCGACATCAAACCGCCATAGACGGCATTCGGAATTTTAGGAGGGCAAGACACGAAGACTACGGCACCCTTAGGAACAGAATCGATCTCCAAGTTATAGTTAGCACCTTTCCCCTGCTATGCAGGTATTGACGTACATAATGGGTTGGATATTTAGGCGATGGATCGTCTAATAAGACATACTTAACGGTGTAGGCTGGGCCAACGATTTTGGTAGGACCGTCCTGGCGTTGAGGAGACCACATGGTCAAGCCGGACAAAAACCCGCCATTACGATACTTAAGCTTGCACAGGGCGTCGGAGACGTCGCAGCTAAAGTTTTAGAAATTAGCTAGGTTGCGACGCTCATGCTGCTGTTCCTTACGTTGTGTACTTGTGCAGTTCTTTAACGATAACATCTTGAGATTCTGCCATATTGCCGAAATACCGAGCTTGGCTAAACAGTGCAGTGCGCATCGTCCAGTAGCAATGAGAAGAGAGAGGTACTTCCCAGGTGGGCGCCTAATGAAGACAATAGCAGGAAGCTTTCTTTACGAAAATACAAGATTTCTTTTTCTTCTTATTATTATTTCTTCTTAGATGAATTGAAAAGAAGGAAAGAAGAAGATGGTAATTAAGAAAGAATCTTGCTTACATAAAATAATACGAGGGTTGACCTACGTACTTAAGAGCAAAAGAGGTACCTATATATACCTATATATGGAAAATACCTCTAACCTATTATGTCGGATATACGGAATTACCTTTTCTATCATAGGTACTTGAGTATATTTTATACAGGAAGAATTACCTCCATAAAGTGACTGTCAGGCGAATACATTTACTTATATCCAACATGGTACATGCAAGGAGTGGACATCATTGGGTGAAGTTCTCCATCTCCACTTTTATCTCGTAGAAACTTAGATATACCCTTTTTGCCTTGCTCCCGCCACAGTGTATAGGTAGGTATCTAACATAGGTACTTACTATACCTAGAAGCTATCACGTAGTTACGTCATGTGAAACGTGATAAATTTAATCTTCTCGTTCTCGCGTATTACACTCCCTTTTTTTTTTTTTTTTTTCCAGTTTCTTCTTTGTCTTTTCTTACAGACGATATCCTAATCAGGACCGAAGAGCTTTCAATCGACGTCGACATCGACATCCATCGTTGACCTAGTTGGTGCACAAGGTCTAGCCATGGGTGCTACTTTATTTTACTCCTCAACATTGGATCCTTTACTATACATGAGATACCTATCATCTCAACGAACTTATCCCACAAATCCGCTGTGCTATCGAGGACTCATCAGTATGAGTTCCGTGTCACTATGCCCTTCAATCCCCAAGACCCCCTTAGTCTGTGAGATAGTAGACATCGCGGGTGGGCGACGCTCGTAAGTAAACGCGCTGGCAACCACGCCCGCCGCAGCAATACCAATCATGATATTTATGTCGCTCGCGAAAGCCGATGCGTACCTAATATCAGCCAAAGTTAGCCTCATATAGCCCTACCGGCTATCCGATCGGACTTACACAGAGCGCACATCGAGTTTGAGTTCCTCTGGCAGCCACGAAGCGATGGTCGGGCTACGATGCAACGCAGCTAAGTCTTCGGTATTCATCTTGTCGCCAAGTTCAACTGTTACTTTTCTGTTGAACATGATGCTGCAAACCGCTATGCCGATGGCACCGCCGAATACTCGGGCTTGCGCGATTGCGCCTTGGGCGACAGCTAGATCTTGGCTTTGGGACTGTACCGAAGCCATAATTGTTCCTGCTCCAAGAGAAAGCCCAAATCCAAGGCCCAGAATTACCTGGAATCCGTACTGCGCCTTGGTTTCTGTGGTAGCATCCTTGAGCGTAGACATGAGCCCGATGCCAATTAGTTGAAAGACGTGAGCGACCATTAATGTCAACGACGTATTATTCCTATTCCGCGAAACAGTGCCTGCGAAGAATGCACCGAACGAAGTTGCACCTAGTAGCGGTAAAAGGTGGATGCCCGAATAGAGCGCGTTCTCGCCACTGACAATTTGGAAGCGTTCCGGCAGGATAATGAGGATAGATAGGTAGATGTAACCGGTGCTGAATGTACATCTGTCCTCATTAGTCGCCTTGTTATCAATGCCCGTCCATTCATACATACAGAATACAACTCGCATATACTCGTCGAAAGAAGAGCCTTAGGGGAAATATAGGCTGAATTTGTGTCCTACTCTTTAGGCCGACAAATATCTCCCATGTGAAAAAGGCTACCCAGCTGAGAGATGCAATTGACAAGGCAGCAACGATAGTCGTACTATCCCACCGACTGTATGTACCAGCCTCTTGCAAGGAAAATACCAGCAGAGAACATGCTGATATGATGGTGATATTACCGATGAAGTCGATTTTTCGGATTGAGCTCCCCACCCTCTGGTGTGAGACAACCTCTGGCGGCGAGGCCAGGTAGAGTGCGGCGAGAACCGCCACACCTGCTGGGACGCTATCACTGCACGTTAGCATTGGTGCAGAGTTCTGGCACTTAGTTCGTACTTAATCCAAAATATAACAGACCACTGGCTTGTTGATGAGATTACAGCCCCTAGAATGGGACCCAGCACGTATGACACTGCTAATGTGACACCTACTAGTCCACCCATCAAGCTAGGCTTATCGGAAGGGCCTACTTCGAAGAGTACTATCTGGCTTAGACTGTATAAGCCAGCACCGCCCATTCCTTGAAAGGCTCGACAGATGATTCTGTACGGTATATCAGTCGATCCTTACATGGGATATGGGGAATAGGGGGGGTAGACGGTGACGCACAACTGAGACATAGTGGTCGAGCGGGCACAACCAATGGAAAATCCGGTGAAGAGGATCCATGAGCAACATAGCATCTCACGTCGCCCAAAGATATCGCTTAGCTTAGCAAAGCCCATTGAACAGCCAAGATAGGCTAAGAGGTAGGAGAGAACAACCCAAGGAGCATCCAGGAAGTTCTGAAGGTCGATGGATATGGTGACAAGGGAAGTAGAGACGATAGATGCGTCTAGGGCGGAGAATAGGAGTCCGACAAGTTGTCTACGAATATCGTCAGCCCAGAACGGTTATAGGCCAGAATAGGTTCCATGTTCCTTACGTTATAATCAGGGTCACCTGGCGCCAACCATGAACAGCGTGATGATATGGCATCTTGGCGGTTAATATAGGACCAGGGAGAAAGCAGCTAGAGCGAATTAGAGACCTAGAAAAGAGTAGTGTCTTGATAATGTTGGGTTAGAAGTGTTGTAGGCAGGTGAATTTTAACATGAGCCAGATTCACCCTTGCATGGACGAAAGCTCTTGTTCCTAACTTTTCTCCTGGTGCACAATAGGTTGGTGCTTACCTACCTGTTATCCTCCAAGAATATTGACGCTTGACCCTAGCGGTTATGTCAGGCAGGTGGCTACTCTCGAACGTAGGCAAAGCGTCATTTGCTTGCCTCGTACCTTAGTAGGCACTCACGCTATGTACTTTCCGATAGTCCTAGTAGCTCCTGGTACGGGATCTGACGAGAGTCGCTCCTGCGCTCCTGCGCCCTTATTCCGTCGCGTTGAACGTTGATCTTGCTGGATAGTGCTACTATGTGCGGTAGGAACGTTGGAATATTTTCAACTCAAATTATACTAGGTTAGTAGGTATATATCCTAAGGTAGGTATTCGCAAATGCGCTTAGTGACTTTAAATATCGACAAGGCTCCTCACTTACGGTATAGAGGTAACTCATGATTACATCCTAATCTACATGATTCTTGTTTCCTATCCCTCCGAGATGAGACTAACTGGTTATACAAAGGCTAGCTATATGAACACGACTCAGCTTCCGGGGAACACACAAAGTGAAAGAGCTGAATAAACCTGTAAGGATCCGAGTCAACATATCCCCTTACTATTATTCTAGCGATGGATAGAAACACAAAAATCCCCCCAATGCCGAACTTTTGCTTCGATCTGACTTTATGCGGCTGGCTTGTCGTTCGGTATTTCTCAGATGTAGACGCCTTGCTATGTAACGGCCAAAAGACAGGCTGACGCTGTGTAAGGTGGGGGAACAAGGGGGATGCCTATCAAGAGAGGGCACTGAGAATACTTCTATCTACAGAAGTATGCCTGCCTGCCTGCTGTGCAAGTATACAAGCGTACCAGTGTACAAGTGAGGTACGTTCTCGCCGTATTAACCATTCCATACGTTGGGTAGCTATGCCTATTATAGTTCCGCTTCATATACGTTTAATTTATGAATGAAATATTAGTAGATGAGCCCACAAAACACGAAATATAAATAGGTACCTACCAGTACTTACCAGGACCTACATAAAGGTATGATGTTAGTTGTCGGCTTTTCTCTTATGGATATACCTAAAGTTACCGCCTGTGTGGAACTGGGCCCCAGTGGAATCCATGCTTTACCTAGAGTCTTTACCTAGAGTCTTAACCCAGAGTCTTTACCGGAAATGCCATTCCAGTTGGACCAACTCGAAAATTGATTGTAAAGTCGACGGGTCTTGTGGAACACGATACGAGCGGTATCATAGGCGAAAATCTCGTACAAATCTCGTACAAAGGTCGTACTACATGGCTTGGTAAGTCAAGAGGGACACTCTAAAACGCCACAGAGATAGACAGATCATGTCTAATCCCGTTCGTGCAACTTTAGGTACCTACCCTCCAGAGTCCAAAGCCTCATTATTCAACGTGTTTGCCTCGCCAATTGTAGTAATTTACTCGGCGGCCTCAAATGAGTAATGTGCTATTCATCTAGCCGTAACATAACAGGCATACCTAGTTTAAACTACCTGGAGGAGTTAGTAATTACCTGTACACAGCATCAGATTTAACTAGAGCCGCAATGCATTCCGCTTTCGTCAAGTTTGATTGGGGGCGGCATTCACAATTCACAACATATATTCAATTACCTACCCAAGCCCTAGATAGATTAATATGATATTAATCTATCACATGACAAATCACGATAAATCAAGCCTCCCCCTAGATGTCTGGTTAGTTCCAAGGAAGTTATCTATTTAGTAACAATCTAAGCCCTGGCTCACCTTTGTACCACTCCGAACTGAGTTAACAAATAACATCAAGGAACCATGTTCGAATGCCGTGCTTGTCACATGGGCCTGCATGGGCCTGCATGGGGATTACATGGATCCAGTTTCTGGGGTTTGAGCATCAAAAGAAACAAAAAAAAAAAAAAAAAAAGAAATTGCACATAGTTACTGATAATATTTCTTTGTTTCTATAGCTATGCCGTACACAGTTTGTCTCGACAAAGTGATACATTTGGCTTATAAATAGGTACTCACTCAGTCCCTGTATTTTTCTTTGTCCAAGTAGGAGTTAAAATTATTACCGAAAAAAACTTGCTTCGAACCCATATACGTACTTGGGTATAGTGGTTCTTGTAGCCGCCCTGCCATATAAGTCAAGTTTCTAAGAGTTGGCTTTTGTGTTGGCGCTAACAAAATTGAAGCCATGCAAGTGCCCAAATTAATAAGCTCTTGCTTGACACTTGCTGCGTGGCTTTTCTTTTCTTTTCTTTCTTTTTTTTCTTTTTTTCTCTTTTTTTCTTTGTCTTCTTTCCCGCTGTCTATATAGGTAGGTATCTATATATATATATATATCTCTTTACTAGTCTCAGATAGTGCACAATCACCACGTCTCGAACAATAGACGATGTTGGCCCTAACCACGACACGGGTCGCCTCTTGCAAGTTGTCAAAGGTTGAGATGTCAAGACTACCAAGGTGGATAGATAGTTACGAATACCGGGCCGACTGCCTCTTTGACAAACCCCCATGCTTATGTACCTGAGCTTTGTTTCACGGGCTCCCCAGATTCCATGACAACTAAGTAGTTGGCATGAGTTTCAACCCAATGAGAGTACTTCTTTTAATTTCCACCAGTGGTGTGGGTGCTTAGGGAAATAGTTAAAGATGATGTGGATAGAGTTATATTTGGTGAAGTTTGCAACATAAACAGACAAGTGGCAAGGCTCAGTTCTCCAGGGTTTACAGGGAGAACAAACAATTCGTAGTACTTGACGCTACTGTTAACGTATATTTAGAAATACGTTCATCATATTTTAAACTCCTAGCCCGGTGATCACTTAGCATAATCTGGGGTATATCTCCCTCAAAGAAATAACCCTATAGAATCAATCCGATGTTACACGTCCCTTTGCTTTCTGTCACCTGCCTGGCGTAAATGCCGGCGTTTGGTAGATCTGCCCTTACTGTCATTTCTTCAGTGGCGCAGTTGGAATATAAAATACAACTATGATTCGTTATACTCTACCGCAGGGAGTTAAGCCACCTGGCGGCATCACAGAACCCGGTCGATATTATGTTTTTTTTTGTTGTATGTCTAGTGAAATTAGACTTGTCATAACCTCGCAACTCTAGTCTAAGTACCTATCTCAAAGTACATCTGCCCGGATAGATATGCAGATAAGTATACATCTACGTCTATGTATATGTATGTATTGTCGTCGAGGTTGTTATTTGTATGTATAGGTACGTTATGATGTAAAACTAGCCGTGTGTTGGATGAATATTACGTACATGTATAGCTAGCTTATTCCATCTCCCACATGATTACGCATAACAAAGTTGTTGGTTCTATTTCGGCAATGTGATCCTTTAGAGCCATACCTTAGGTTACTAACAGTCACTATCAATGAGTAATCTGACAATGTTCTGAAATCGGCAAATCCTTATTATGAGCTATCTACCTTCCTTACCCAAAATGGGTATTTTACGTACATGTGGTTTTACTGAGGGGAAAGGTGAGGTGTATGAGAGATAAAAGAGAGAGGGAAAAGAAAAAAAAAAAAAAAAAAGAGAAAAGAAAAGAAAAAACGAAGAAGAACAGGAAATAGGACACCCAACAAGTCCTGTCTTTTTTCCTTGACAGCTCATGGGAAGAATAGTCTGACTTACGGGGCGTACAAGTTCACAAAGTAGGTACTTTGGGCATTGAAGCATCCCCCCCTTTTTTTATTCAAAGCACTAAGAATCCAGCTCAGCGGATAGAACAGCCACCATCGACTGCATAGGCCGGACTATTTCCCTTTGGTATGGTACAAAAATAAATCACCTGGTCCATCCTTGCTTCATTATCACCAGGCTCGAGTTTTATTACTAAACCGTATAACTCACCCTTGAGTACCTAACGCACCTATATCAACCTCTCCGTCGGCCCTTTGTATACACGTACAAATATCCTGTATCATATCCTTCTGGACCAACTCAACTGCCATTCCTGAAAAAGCCGGAGCTGTAATATCATCTTCACTTCCTCCCCTTCCATTTCAAGCTCGGCTCCTATTTCTTTCTTTTTTCTTATCCACCTTAGACTGGGCGCGGTTGTTCCTTACGGGTCAAACAGCTTATTCAAACGTCCGAACTACTATAGCCTGCACGATAAGGCTGGGCTATACTACGATATACCCCTTTTGGTAATTAATCCCAGGCTCTGGGCACCCAGTAATGGCTAGCCCAGCCCATGATGCAATGGAACCCATTGCTGTGGTAGGTATTGGTTGTCGTTTCCCTGGTAGCGCCACATCTCCCTCGGAACTATGGCAGATGCTCTGCCGTGGGGAGAGTGCTTGGTCCGAGATCCCCAAGGATCGCCTTAATGTCTCCAGCTATTTCCACCCGAGCGGAAACCGACAAGGCAGTGTACGAATCCCTTCGTAACTCCACAGTTCAATGGTAGCTGAAGCTTCTATCCAGATTCCATTTACCGCAGGCCATTTCCTGGAGCAAGATGTGGGAGCATTTGACAGCTCGGTAAGCCTCGCTCTATATAGCCAAAATTAGCCGCTTGCTAATATTTGTAGTTCTTCTCCATCCCAGCCGATGAAGCCAAGGCAATAGATCCGCAACAGCGAATGCTCCTCGAGGTTGCCGTAGAAGCTCTAGACAGCGGTATGGATGGCTAGTATCTTTGCTTGCCTTTGCATCTGGCTGACCTGTGCTTCTAGCTGGAATTGACCGCACAGCCCTCAAAAAGAGTGACACAGGAGTCTGGGTTGGTTCCTTTGTAAAAGGTACGTATGCATGGGATACCTCTCACCTAGGTCCCTCTGACGCTTCGATTTAACCATATCGCAGACTACGAGCAGATCGTCTTGCGCGATCCAGATAACTCGCCCAAGTACGGGGCGACCGGTAATGGAATAGCGATAATGTCCAACCGCATTTCCTTTTTCTTGGATATCAATGGCCCGAGTATGACCATCGACACAGGATGCAGTGCTAGCTTGGTCTGTGTTCACAATGCCTGCCAAAGCCTTCGTGATGGAGAAATTGATGTTGTAAGTTCATATGACCGTGACCTGCTCATTGCAAACTGCCCACTTCCACCCCAAATCCATCACATATGGTTGATGTATGCTCGTATACTACAGACGATGTGCTTACTATATTAGGGTCTCGCTGGTGGTGCAGGGCTGATCTTGACGCCCAACACTATGATGCCTATGACGGCCCTAAATTTCTTAAGCCCTGATGGCAAATGCTACACATTCGACGCGCGTGCTAATGGATACGGCCGCGGAGAGGGAATTGGCATCGTTGTTATGAAACGTCTCTCAGACGCTATACGAGATAATGACAATATCCGCGCCGTAATTCGAGGCTCAAATGTCAACCAAGACGGGCGCACGCCTGGTACGTATGTTATTGGGATTAATATACGCATTGCTAACTTCACCGCAAGGTATTACTCTACCTAGCGCGGAGGCTCAACTTCGTAATATTAGGACGGTGTACAAGAGAGCCGGTCTTCTTGTAGACAACACGGCCTACGTCGAATGTCACGGCACTGGGACACAGGCTGGCGACTGGAGAGAGTTGAAAGCAATATCGGATGCATTTTGTTCAGAGCGGAGCTCTGATGAACCTATATATGTCGGCTCGGTCAAGACAAACATTGGCCACCTCGAAGGATGCGCCGGGATTGCCGGGTTAGTTAAAGGAATCCTTACCATTGAAAATGGAATGATTCCGAAGCATCTCAACTTCGAGGCACCCGGAAATCCAGCTATTGACTTCGACGGCTGGAAAGTCAAGGTAAGGAAAACTTCGCAATACCCTCGGTGTCCTGTGTTGATACCATATTAGGTTCCAATCGGTAACACGCCCTGGCCGACTGAAGGATTAAGGCGTGCGAGTGTTAACTGCTTTGGTTTTGGTGGAACGTAAGTAACCTCCAATACACCCATTGATATCAGCCAATTTAGTCTTGAATGTTTCCACCCCAGGGCCAAGAGCTCGCTATCATAATTACCCTAGGGATACCTGCGATCGGAAACCCTCATGCTTTGATTTTATTCTCTAATATAAAGCTGACTTCTGCTGTAGAAACGCGCATGTCATCCTCGATGATGCTGCTCACTACCTAGCCCAAAGGGGTCTCTCGGCACACCATAACACCATCACACTTGATGGCACTCGGAAACTGCCAAATCTCAGTACCACGACGCACGAGTGGGTTAGATCAGTGCAGGGAATGCCGATTCCTACCCGCGATTCGAAAACACATCTCTTTATCTTTTCAGCGCATGAACAGAAGGTACTATCCCAAATGCTCTTAGACTATGCGTCTTATGCTGGGAGGCAACTTGAATCCTCACCTGGAAACATCACGGAAGATCTTGCATACACTCTGGGTTGTCGGCGGACACAGTTGCAATGGAGGACATCAGTAGTCGCGCGGTCGCCAGAAGAACTAGTTCGAAAACTAGTTGAATTGCCAATTAATGAGCTCGTTAGGGCATCGGAGGACAAAAGCTCTACGAAGTCAGTCTTTGTGTTTGGCGGTCAAGGAGCACAATGGTTTGCCATGGGGAGAGAGCTCCTCGGATTTGACGTTTTCTTGCAATCAATCGAGGACGCGAGTTCGTACCTGCAAATCCAGCTGAACTCCCCCTTCAGCCTCCTTGCAGAGCTTCTCAAGGATGAAGAACGTACCTTGATCAACAAGCCCGAGATTTCCCAACCAGCAACTACGGCAATACAGGTGGCTCTTGTAGACTTACTCACGAAGTACTTTGGGGTTACCCCAAACTACGTTTGCGGCCATTCTTCTGGCGAAATTGCGGCAGCCTACGCCCTTGGGGCTCTCTCGCGGGAGGATGCCTGGGAATTATCTTTTCATCGGGGACGATGTGCTGGAGCTCTACTAACTTCGAAAGATCACGCACCTCTAAAAGGTAGTATGCTTGCCGTGGGTCTGTCATCTTCTGAAGCCCAGAAGTACGTAGACCTAGTCGGCAACGATAAAGTGGTGGTAGCTTGTGTCAACAGTCCAGCTTCCGTGACGTTGTCTGGCGACGAGGATGCAATCCAAGAGCTTCAGAAAACTTTCCAAGCCGCAGGCGTCTTCAGCAGGCTTCTCGTTGTAGATATCGCATACCACTCACACCATATGAAGCGTTGCGAAGATGCGTACCTCCAATCTATTGCACACATCAGGCCGAAGAAACCGAGAAATGGGACTATCTCACATCCTCATATTATAGGAGGGCTCGTTAAGCCTAGCGATATCCGGGGAGGAGCTGAGTCCATATCGCCTAGCAACGAGGTCCCTATCATGTATTCATCCGTTACTGGACAAGCCATCAGCTGGGAGAACCTCTCTCCAGAGTATTGGGTCAAGAATATGGTGTCTCCAGTCCTTTTCGCCGACGCTATGCATTCTATGATGAGTGTCAAAAGTAGTGAAAAACCAAGTTTCGTCCTGGAAGTTGGACCGCATTCATCACTCCAGGGCCCGATAAGGCAGATCCTTGATGCTGAGGAGAAGCTTAGACAACGGCCGGTCTATTCATCCGTACTCCACAGGGGCAGAGACGCGACCGTGACCCTGCTGGAAGCTACTGGGAAGCTCTGGGGCAATGGATTCGAGATTGCCATGCCCTGGGTAGTGATGAGGAATGTTCAGACCGAACGGCCCAGACTACTCGTTCATCTGCCAAAGTATCCTTGGAATCATGAGAAGGTTTATTGGCACGAGTCACACTTGTCGTTGGCCAATCGCTTCCAGGTTCATGGTAGGTATGATCTTATCGGTCGGCCAACAGCTGATTCAATTCCGTTCCAACCTCGATGGCGTGGCTTCTTCCGCGTCTCGGAGAACCCTTGGCTTCTGGATCATCAAGTACAAAAGACCGTTATTTATCCAGCAGCCGGCATGGCTACTATGGTACTTGAAGCTGCTAAGCAGCTGGCGTCAGAACATGCTTCGGGCTTCCAAATCAGCAAGTTCAAAATTCGGAAGGCAATGATCATTCCAAATACCCCGCATGGGTTAGAGTATGCCTTGAACCTTAACAAAAGGGAAAGCCAAATGGCTCCAGCTCCTATTCGAGATGTGGATCCTCACCCATCAGCCGGGTCCTCAGTCTCCTTCGAGTTCTCTATCTATTCTAAACAACTGGACAAACCCTGGGAGGAGCACGGTAGCGGGTACATAACGATTCATCACCACACTCACTCAAAGGAGACCAACAAGTATTACCAGGCATACCTCGACGCAAAGAAACTGTGCGATGACCCAGTCAACCCAAGGCAACTTTACGAGAGTTTAGACGTTATTGGCATGAATTATGGCCGGCTGTTTCAGAATATCGAATCTCTCCATAGGCGAGACGGCGTTTGTGTTGGCACCATTCGTATTCCCGACACAAAATCTGTCATGCCCGGGAATTTCGAATATCCGCACGTCATTCACCCGACGACACTAGACTCGGTATTCCAAACAGCTTTGGGGTTTGAAAACGGACCAATGGTCCCCTCTTTCCTCGGAAGTCTTTATATATCGGCAAATTCACCCTTGCTCTCGGAGGCTGGCAAACAACTTACCGCCTATACCTACGCAAAACTAAATGGGCGACTTGGCGCAAGCGCATCCTTTGTTGTCTCAGACCAGTCTTGGTTGGGAAATTCTGGTGGTAATCCATTGATGATCATTGAGGACATGACATTTACCGCCTTGAATCCAAGCGCGACAAAAGAGCTCGGCTTCCTCCCGAACCATCGTAGTCTCTGTTCTGAGATTATATGGGAGGATATTGATGTTTTGGCTAACCCCACTGAGTTGCGTATCGAATTGGACGAGGATCTACTTATCCTTATCCCAGTAGACACCAGCTCTGATATTAGTGGGCTCCAGGACGAACTTGCTCGGAATTTGAACTGTCAGTTCCGAACGTTAAGCAGCATCAAGGAGGGCGAGACACTTCCAAGACACTGTATATCTCTCTTGGAAGCAGATGGACAAGCGGTAGTTTGGAACTGGACGGAGCAAGAGTTTCTTGCATTTCAGAATGTGGTCTCCGCCGTGAAAGGGATTTTTTGGATCACCCGTGCCTCACAGCTCGAGGCCAGGAACCCGCACTCTTCTTTGGTCCAGGCTCTAGGACGGACTATACAATCAGAGTATCCCAAGAAGAAACTGGTCACATTCGACATCGGTATCGACCGTATTTTTGCCTCTTCCGCGGTCGAACCGTTTGTTCAGACAGTCTTGAATTTGGTTACGCGATCTTTCTTTGGACCTAAAGTTGCAGGACCAACCGAAACGGAATATATTGAGCGCAATGGACGGATTATGGTCCCAAGACTAGCCCCTGTGGACTCGTTGAATTCCATGATTGAACGCGGCTCTGCACCAGCAGAGCCAGATCGACAGACTATGCCCGATCCGCATGAAAGGCCTCTCAAGCTTGAGATTGGGCGGGTGGGTGACACAGGAAGCTTGTATTGGAGCGATGACCCTGACGCCAATCTCTCTCTATCTCCGGATGATGTGAGAGTCCGGGTTATTACGGCCACATTGGACGACCTCGACCGCGAAATCATGCATGGGCGCGTAAATAAAGGCGACCTAGGGACAGACATGTATGGTATAGTTGACCAGATTGGAGACAACGTCACAAGCGTTGTTCCAGGTGATCGTGTTGTGGGAATTGCCCGAGGATCTCTACGAGACTTTGTTACATGTCATCACCGACTCCTGTACAAGGTGTCAAATGGCCAGCCAAAATCCTACCCTTTCTATTCGCCAACAAGCTTTGCTGTTGCTGGATACGCGCTTGGTAAACTCAGAGCCGGGAATACTATCCTAATTCATGCTGGCGTGGGAACATTTGGCCAAACCGCGATCCAGCTTGCTAAATCTGCCGGAGCTGTGGTGTTCGCTAGTGCAGAGACTAATCATGAGCGTAACGTTCTCAGCAAAGTCTGGGGACTTCCGGAGGACTATATCCTCGATGCCGGAGCGGAAGCTTTTGTTGACACAGTACTATGGTTGACGGACAACCAGGGTGTAGATGTGATCTACGACCCCGCTGCGCGAAGCCGAGACTCGAATATTAGATGTGTTAAAGAAGGTGAGTGCTTATAATAGGACGGGCGGTAAGGGAGTTTATTCGCTGACTGATCTCATAGGTGGTCGTGTAGTCGGTTTCGCCGACAAACCTGATAGTAAGGATGTGACGACGTGCGAAACTGACATTATTGGCAAGACATTTAGCTGTACAATCATAAATGTACCACATCTTGTTAAACAAAAGCCCGATCAGCTTGGTGACGCTTTAGCATCAATTTATCCAAAGCTCATATCCTGGCAGTCTGAGATTTGGAATTCAGATCCGCAAGGTCTATATGACTACTCTGACCTTGCGGCTGCCTTTGCGGCGCTGGACTCAGACACGATTGGTGCCCATATTTATTGTCAACGCCCTGAATCGAAACCTGTTCCAATAATTCCTCGAGCTTCTCCTCCTACGAGTTCCTACGTACGCGGAGATGCTACTTATGTCCTGTCCGGTGGTCTCGGTGGCCTCGGTATAGAGGTTGCTAAGTTGTTGGTGGCAAATGGTGCTAAGAACATCGCATTCCTAGGACGATCAGGCGCGACAAACGAGTTGGCCAAATCTTGCGTCAACCTTCTCCGCAAGAAGCAGATCAATGTAGAAGTTTTCAAGGTAGACGTCTGCGATCCTGAAGCGGTCAATAGGATCGGAAACGAGATTCGAGAATCGATGCCTCCTGTGAAGGGAGTATTTCAATGTGCGGCCGTGCTGCGCGACTCTGTCTTCGAAAATATGACATACGAGGATTGGCAATTGGCGACAAAGCCTAAGACAGTTGGTTCATGGAACCTTCACCAGACCTTTGCAAATGACCTAGACTTCTTTGTCTTTCTGTCTAGCTCAGCTGGCGTTATCGGAAACCGCGGACAAGCAAACTACGCAGTAGGCAACGCGTTCCAGGACTCGCTCGCCAGACACATCAAAACGATAAGTGAGGGCAAAATCAACGCAGTATCTATTGATCTAGGCCCAGTCCTTGAGGCGGGAATGCTCGCAGACGACCCCGAGACGCTCGACAAGCTCAAAGCTAGCGGCTTCTTTGGAATTAGACTCCAAGACATCAAGCGAATCGTCGAGCGCGCTATCATGGGCCATATGGAAGACGGCCGGAAGATACCGGTACAGGTTGTTACAGGAGTTGGGACTGGCGGTTTAATCCTGCAGAACAAACCAGCCGACCCTTACTGGACACGCACAGCTATGTTTACACGTCTCAACCAGGTGGACATGCCAGAAGGATCGGAAGAGACTTCGGAAGAAGCATCAAGCTCAAGGGAGGTGATGCAGAGACTATTAGCACAGGCAGCAGACGCAGAGGAGGCACGGAGCATTGTTAGCAAAGGTCTCAGGGAGATGCTCTCGAAGAGTATGAATATGGATTCAGCAGACGTAGATGAGTCCAGACCTCCCAGTGCTTATGGTGTGGACTCGCTGGTAGCAGTTGGAGTCCGCAACTGGGTCTCTCGGGAGTGTGAGGCAGACGTGAGCATCTTCGAAGTGCTTAGCGAGACTAGTATCAGTGATCTGAGCGCCACAATCGTACAGCGACGAGAGAAAGAATAACGGAGGCAGAATAAAGGCGGAATAAAGGCGAGATGAGCAAGTGAATATGACGGAGGTTCGTGGGAGACGACGCGTGCTGCGAAATGTGCTGTACTTGGGGTATATTTTGGGTGGATGTGGATAGTAAGACGGCAAAATATGGCGATATTGCTTCAAGGGAATGGAATTTCTTGCTACGGAGTATATAATATTCAGAGGCGTAATGAATAATAAATCTAGGTATTCGCATTTGCATAGATGGACGACGCTGTGAGGTAGAGGCGTACATATCATGTACCTACCTACATACATATGTGGTAGTGAGAAAACGTGGGGAGTTATGCAGCTGAACGGCGAGTATAAAAAAAAGTATGGGTATGGGTACGGGTACGGGTATGGGTATCTGCATATATGGCTTGGCGATAGATGATGAAGTGGAGTCTTCCATTTTTATGGCGTGATTGGTGGAGGACGATCCCAGCACGCGTAATCTTCTTACTGTACCGTGTTAGGTACCTCAGGTACATCGCAGGGTAAGACGGCTACGCGCATCGGAAGTATCAGTCTGCATTATAACCTGGCAGGCCTGCCCCTAATCTCAAGGCTTGCCACTATTTGGCCAAGACCTCCAAGCTTTTCGCTTATGGTTTCCTATTGGACTTTCGAACGGTCCTTCTTACTTAGGTGGGCTTAATACTACTTACTTAACCTAGGTTCATTAAACATCAGTCCGATTAAATCAGATTTAGTCTGATTAAGTCTGATTAACGAATAACGTCTGCTTACATATTGAGAAGGGGAAGGAAAAAAAAAAAGAAAAGGAAACAGAACTATAAGCGAGGTGGATTACGATTCACGATGAGCCGCGTTAATCCATCCGTTTCTTTCTTTTTATTTTCCTTCTCTCCATCTATCCGTCATCATTCGTTCAAGATTTCTCTTATGGTCTCTTCTGTTCTTACCTACCTATTAATGATAGATGCATAAGGGTATAGGCTCGGTTCGTATAGAGTAAGTGAGATATAGTAGAGAAGTAGTAGGGGGTTTATACCCAACGAGCTTGAGTTGTTCGAGACCTTCCTTATCTCTTCTCGCTTGACGTACGAATATCAGCGAGATATCACTCAACCACACTCACTTAAATACAACCATACATATCTGATTGCGTATGCAAATACTCGTACCGACCTATCGGATATCAATTCATCCCTTCTCTCTAACTACTTTGGTTTTCTGCATCTGGGAATGTTTCGTCAACTGATCGACTTGTTAACTACATAGTACTACCAATTGACCGGATCGCCGGCGCGTGGCGACGAATCATCAAACTTAGCCCCCCAGCTAGCTTCTAACTTAGGCCAGCCTGGTGGATCGTACCCTAGGACTGGGTTGCCTGGATCTACTTGATCTACTTGAATCTTGCCTACCTTTCTGCTTTGTCCATGTCTTTTCTCTAGCTTTTGTCGCTCCCGATTCCTTCACCATCCTCAAACCGGCCTTCCCTTCGTTTCGAGTATATATCGTGCTCGTTCGCCATGAGGATCCTCTCAGCTCTCGCTACCGCGTCTGTAGCAACTACCGCGGCGGCAGCTGCTGCAGCAGGTGCTGCTACTAGTACAAGTTCCCAGAAAGTCATCCCCGTCAGCTTTGGCAGGTCGACGACTAGGCAACCTGCTCTCCATAGACGCGCTGGTACCTATTCACAAGAGCTGAACAACAACTTGACTGGTGGTGGTTACTATGCTCAAGTCACAGTGGGGACCCCACCTCAAACTGTTGACTTGGTTGTCGATACTGGGAGTAGCGATGTCTGGATATTAGACAGCCGTGCGGACCTTTGCCGGTCTAAAACAATGCAGAACTACTACGGATACTGTTTATCGACGTACGATCCTTCTAAGAGCTCGACCTACTCCATCGTTTCTCAAGACGAATTCAGCATCCGCTATGTTGACGGCTCAGGGGCTGAGGGCGACTATATTCGGGACACCTTCAGCATTGGGGGTGCTGATATTGAGCATTTACAGATGGGCCTTGCCGAGAATTCCACTATCAACTCTGGCCTTCTAGGTATAGGATTCGCTGCCAATGTTGCTGCCCTGACGCCGTATCCAAACATCATGAACTTATTCCAAGATCAAGATCTAATTGACATCCAAGCCTATAGCTTGTATTTGGTATGTAATTCCTCCTTGATTTCTTGATATTCGATTGAGCTATTGCGAGCGGATCAAGAAATTCCCTGTGATCGACTAATCACCATTGTAGGATGATTTATATGCCGAGACTGGAACAATCCTATTTGGTGGTCTAGATACCCAGAAGTTCATCGGAAAGCTTAAAACCGTCGACATTGAACCAGACCGTACCGGCAATTATTCATCCTTCACTGTCGCACTATCGTCTTTGACCACGACTGCCGACAATGGCACAGTGACCAATTACACCCGATCCGTTGTCCCCGTTATCCTTGACTCAGGTACTACGCTGACCTACGTACCCTACACCATGGCAAACCGTATCTATCGCGCCTTTGGTGCCGTGGATGACACGTCTGGAACTGGCCTTGTCTACATCAACTGCGAACATCTGGACAACAAGAATTTCACATTCGATTTCCAATTTGGCGGCAAGGATGGCCCTGTTATCCGAGTACCCATTGATGAGATGGTTCTAGACAATGTAAAGGCATATATTGAACTGGGACTGGAAGTGCCGTCTCTACCTTTTGATAATATATGCAGTTTTGGCCTGCAGGGGAGTTCGGACTATTATCTACTAGGTGATACGTTCTTACGTTCTGCCTATGTAGTCTACGACCTCACCAACAAGGAGATTGGACTCGCCCAGGCAAACCTTAATAGTACTGAAAGCGAAATTGTAGAGATCACCAAATCCGGCATCCCTGACGCTAGCGGTGTCGCTTCCCAGGTCAGCGTAACACAGACAGCCACCGGATCGCCTAGTACTGGTAATTCTTCACCTACTGGGACCTCTTCATCAACACCTAGTAGTCAGAGCAGCGAGGGAGCTAGTTCCAAAGCTGTGCCTACGCCAAGCTGGGACGTTTTAGTCCTGGCGGGTGTGGCAAGTCTGAGCGGCATGATGGGTGCTGGGTTGGTCATGTTATAGAAAGATGAGAGTACCACATCTCAGCGGAACATACTCAGCTTGCAGGGACGTGGTTAGGGGAAGAGAGGCTTGACGAGCGTTGAACCTAGCGGAGGTTATGATACCCCAGAGACGTGTAGGAACATAAGGGTCCACGTTGTACTATAAACTTTCTTGCATACTCTTGTATGAGGATATTTCTTTTTTTTTTTTTTTTTTTTTTTTTTTTTTTTTTTTTACCTTCCCCCTTTACGGTGTTGAAATCAATAGGATGGACTGTCTCCGTATATAATTCTGGGTTGGGCGGTCTAATATATATTAATGGATGGGAGGTAACTTGGATCATATGTTCGCTTTTTAGCTGCCAATACGTGCAGTTAGTGTATCAATAAGTATCACCCCAGCTGTTGGGGGGAGGGGGGGCGTAGACGAATGGAACTTGTTGTATCGGAGATAGTAAGGGTAATATGGAATGTAAATTAGACGTGCTGTTATTAGCATCGATAGAAGCCTAACGAATAGTCTATTGATGTCACCGTTAGTATCATTTACACGGGCTGAATATGCCCTACCCATACCTGCCCAAGGTCAACCTTAATACTTAATAATACATGCCAATACACTGAGGGGAAGACCTAGGCGTACATCGACGGAGCGCGCTAATTCATCTTCTCATAACGCTCTCTTGCTTTGTCCTTGGCTTTCGAGACAAAATCGGAGTAATCATTCTTCGTAGCTCGAGCAGCCTCTTCAGCGGCGTCTCCAATCTTGCCGCCCTCGGCTCCAAGACCCACCCCAGGAGCATAGGCCATAGTTTCGATAATTGCGGTTCGTCCACCCCCTTCAGCCCCGAGACCTGCGCCCGTGCTCCATCCCATTTTAGCCAATAATCCCGCACCTTTTGACACCACAGGTTTAGCAGGAGGTGCCTCCACTGCTTGCCCTCCGTCTTTTGCCACTTGGGGATGCCTTTTAGGAAGGTGAGGTTTCGGTTTGCTGGGCTGGTTGTGCGCCATGCGCCGCTCCTTGGCCCGATCCCGGTAACTAGATACCGGCTCTTTACCCAGTACTTTCAGGTCTGCAGTTGCCTTAGCAATGGCCGCGTCGTTGTCAAGATTGGCCTTATGCATATCGCTTATCTGCTCGTGCCGGCGGAGCGAGGGCTCATTCTTGAACTTGCGTCTACAGAGTAGACAACACATCTGATCAAGGTCAGCGTACGACACAAAGGCCGCTGACGCTGGAGCCGAAGAGCTTAATACCGTAGGGCCAATAGCATTAGAACCAGTCACGGGCGCCTTCGTTTCGACAGGTTCTATCCTATTGCTCGATTCCTTCGGTCCATGAAGTTCAGCGTGCTTATTTGCCCACATCTGTAGTTGAGGAGCCATTGCGATAACTTTCTTGCCACTGGGCGCGGTAAGGTCTTTTTCTGCTTTCCTTTTCTTGGAGTCCTTGCCTAGCGGTCGGTCGGCGTCATCTTTGAGCTGCTCTGTATTGGATGGCTTATCCTCGTACAAAGTCTCGTTGAAGATAGCAAACTCGTTGGCGTACACCGACGGGTTCCAATATACTAGTCTTAGAGACTGGTTATGGGTCGCCGCGAAAGTAAACCTGCGGTCCTCACCTTGTATCGGGTGTAAGACGGGTATAAAGACCCCGGAATGGATGAACGCAATAGAGACGGGCTTCGAAGCAATCGTAAACTGAGGGGAAGCATTATACTTGGCCATAGCAGCTCGTGCATCGTCCAAAGTTGCGAATTCGGCGAACCCGTAATTACAACTGATATCCGAGTATTTATCGCGAATCATAAAGACGCGTACCAGCGAGCCAGGCTTGGCGCCCAACCCACTAGTATTGCCAATCGGAGCTGTACTTTTGAGTTTATTTGGGGCGCTAGATGATTGTTTAGGCTCTTCTTCCTTAGTCACGTAGAGCTTCTTAATGTCATTAGCCAACGTAGTCTCGACGACGGAAGAAGCCAGCTCGCGAATGACAATAAACTGGGATGGCGTCTGCTGTGGGCATTCGTCGCTTTTGCCATCAAGTTTCATGTCGGCAGTATTCTCCGCTGAGGTCAAGAGTCAGTTTTGGTAGGAACATGGGATTCCTCATATGAGCGCAACTTACATGTTCTGGGCGCTTTGCATTGTTTGCAAGTTGCTCGGCGGGAGAAGTTCTCAAAGTGGCACTATCAACCGGAAGTTAGGTAATTTGAAGCGAGATTATTAATAAAACTTTGTGATTTACCATAGTGCATTTCCAATCGTCTGGGTTTGCGATATGACGCCGCTCTCGACTATACTCAATAGGTATACGAACAGAGGAACCGTGAGGGTTAGCTATTTCAAGGGCAGGGTGGTTCCTCTCATAAAAGTCGACAGCATCATCTTCGGACCTAAACTCGGCAAATGCATATAATCGACGATTGCCTTTGATTTTCAGTGGTGGTTCAATATTTGTAAAGGGCTAAACCATACCACTTCTGTCATCTGACTTGATGCGGATCTCGACAAGACCAGTAGCTCCCATATCCCGCATAGTTGAGTCAATCTGCCAAAAAGTCAATACGCCGAAAGATCAGTGACGAGCTAGAGCGTGATTACCTCTTGTACGCTCATCCTGTCGGGTAAATCATCCAATTTTAAAGTATGGTAGGGCCGTCCAGACCTGGGGCGACGGCTTTCGTGGTAATATCCGTCATCGCCGGAATCGAAAGGGGAGGAAGCGCCTGAGTTGGCGCGTCGGGGACTTCGATTATAACGTCCTCGAGGATCATCGTGATCTGTATATTGTCGACCCCGACCGCGGTCGTACGGAGGCGAATATTCGGGTTCTCGGTCGTAGGTCTCACCTCCAGGTTTCATAGAGCGATCCAAGTAATGGTTGCGGTATTCAGGAGAGGTGTCTCGTCGGTGAGGTGAATGGTGTCTTCTTCCGGTGGGAGAGCGCCGGGTACGATAGGATTCCTCCCCTCTTGGTCCCTTTGGAGGCGTCCTTCTAGGCGATCTAGAGGATTCTTTTCCTCACAGGGAAGTCAGCGCAAGCTCATTATTCATTTCGACAAGCTATCCTCCAGGCTATATCATTTTACCATGCCGCGAACGATAGTGGTAGTCCCTAGGAGCGGGCGATCTACGTCTGTGGTAGTCCCGCTCGTCGCGAGGTCGATGATCGTAGTCGTCATACATATTGACGTCGATACCGTAGTCATGCGCCCATTAGGCTCGATGTTGCAAAGGGGCGTTAGTTATACGATGAACACGGGCGATTTACGGAAGTAGATATATGTAATGGTGAAGAGTTCTGAAAAACTGTAAATTCAACTGTGTCAAAGGTAAAATGAGGAATGGTAAAGGTTAGGTAAAGACCAGAGGGCCGTGTTACGTAAGTACTCAGGTACACAGCAGACGTCAATGCGCAAGGTCTACGGACATGTACCTATCTCAGCACGTAATAAAGGTTAATCTTATCTTGCCTATCTAGACAACCCCGGATTTTTGAGCAGATTCTCAATTACATACCTACCTACATGTAGTTACGGTACACCAGAAACTGCTAAAGTACCTTAGGCAATCACGTAATATTAGTATTACCAACCAGCAGCGTAAGTACCTAGCCTAAAGTTTTGAAGTCAAATAAGTTAGGTAAACCTCGAATAACAGGTACTAAACTATTCGTACTTAAACCAGGTAGGTAAGAGGTAAGTAGTTAGGTAACCTACCTCCCCAATATATTTAGATACCTAGGTATATATCGCTGTTCTAAAGTGAACATCTACCTAAATAATATAAGTATTTTATCATCTTTTTAACTTTGCTACATTTTAATAATAGGTAACTAGGTAGTTACTTTAGTAGTTTATGTTTATTTTCTTTTTCTTGGTTTAACTAACTAATTAACTCACCTTTCTTTTCTTACTCATCGCCAACTTCGCCTTCGCCTCATCCGCCTATAATACCAGCCTATATATATACCTCAAGGTAGGTATATTAAGAAGATGGACGTCGAAACGACTGAAATCAAAGACGACGCCTGCTACGTCGGACTTACCCACGACCACCTCAGTGTCAACAATGTGATGGATAGGGTTCGTAGCCCTCAGGCGGGCGCAATAGTCATGTTTGCGGGTTAGTCAGTTGCACCACACCATCTTATCCTCTCGCAAGATAAACAATATAATTTCGGTCCTGTATTCTCACGTTCTCGTAGGCACGACCCGTGATAGCTTTGGCGGAAAGCCAGTGAAGGAGCTCCAGTATTCTGCTTACAACCCACTGGCATTGCGCACTATGCTCTCCATATGCAAAGAAATCCGTGCCGAGTATGGCCTCATATCAATAGCCATGGTTCATCGTCTTGGAACTGTGCCCATCGGAGAAGAGAGCATCCTCATAGCAGTGTCTGCCCCGCACAGACAAGCTGCCTGGCGAGCTGGTGAGCGGGCCCTTGAAGACTGCAAGGAGCGTGTTGAAATCTGGAAAAGGGAAGAATTCGAAGGCGAAGACGGCGTTTGGAGAGCCAATAGGGACGGCGCAAAAGGAACATTCAAGTCCTAATCCGCAATTTTACATCCGCGGTTACACTAATATTGAACTTACTATGTAGCAGCCTGACATCTTGAGGTTCACGGAACCTGACTGCAGGGATACCCTGGATAATGTCTTATCTCTCTGCTACATTAGTAGTAAGGAAGGAAATGCATTCAATTCGAAATCCGACTTACATTCTGTGATCCACAACTCAACCCCAGGCCGCATACGGTATACCTATACTAACTATAGTTAACTGCACTACATAAGATGTGTATACGATATAACCACAGGATATTACATACTACCTAAGGCTCCCATTTCAAGCCCTACTTTGATCATTTCTCCAGAAACGGAATTCTAAAAATACCTTGCGGTCTGCTACTAACTGAGTACCTAGAGTATATAAGGATTGCCGGATTTGAAGGAGATAAAAATAAAACCAAGTCGTCCCGTTCATTAACCGGTTAAATGGTTGTTGTTGGGCCAAGGAGTAGCACACGGGCCTCGATTCTTGTGTGCACTTCGGGGTGGTGTGTTCAGGGGACCATTGGAATACTCTCTTTGTCTTATGCGGATCTTTTCTGTTTTTCATCATTATCTAGAGAAAACGAGAAGAAATGGTAGAGAATCGAGAAACCGAATTAGGTCGGACCGAATCTGCCAAGCCATGGGTGAGTACATGTAGCATGTAAGCAGGATTACATTATACCTGGTAGGTAGGTATGTACCTATTACGAATACAGGTACATGTTGTCTAACGTCCCTCCCCCCTACACGTGACCGCATATCAATTGATTAGGTATACGAGCTTAGGTTAGGTTATGCATGAGATACCACATCGGTAGCTACATGTAGGTAATGTAGGCAGGTACATGTAAGGTATTAGGTACGTGTACTATGGTTTCCCAAACAATTCTGTGCATATTAGTTCTCTTATCTCTGTTGATGAAAATTCCCCTGAAAACTACAACCCTTTAATTCAAAGTTACCTGCGGAGTCACTACACGGCCGGCAAATATTGATTTCTATAATAAAGTGCATTATGGGTCTGGCGAATAATCGACCCTATTGCAGTACTCTCTTTGTCATTAACTATATATTTTTGCTGATTATTCTATCCAGCTCCCCAAGCCCGGCTATTGGAAACAAGATCAATCGATTCGGTCTAGACATTGCATCGACGGGAAATGCGTGTAAGAGCCTCGCACCGGTTCAGCCCTTTCCCGGTGTTAGCCTTGGCACAGCTCGCCCATGAATTCAAGCTGCTATATCAAGACGAGCCTATATAAACACGTCGTATCTCTACGGCTTTATAGTCCCACCACTCTGGGTAGGGTATCGGCTGTAGTATATGCGACATGTCCGGCATCTTCTCCCATCTTGTTATTTCCGTCGATATGGGCGATGCCCCAAGTATTCGACCGGGTATAGCTCTCGCCAGGACCTTTTCTACTCGGACGATCAATACGTCAGGCTAGGCAGTTCATAGTCACGAGTAGCATGTCTTATGCGAACCCGCCAACAAGGTTTCTTCAGAGTGAAAGATAAGAAAAATGTGGTACACGTGGGTTTCTCGGTGTAGTCGTCTCTCGCATTATACTGATTGGACACGTCGCTTGGTTGACAATCACATATCACATGCTTACCTAGTAGGGATGGGATGGCACTGTACTTTCTTATAATACCTGATGTCAGTATCTTAATATCTATCCTTTTCAGCGCAGGACATACTCTAAGTGTACACATAGAGCTCAAAGGGGTAAAGCCTACGGACGGAAACCCGTCTTCTTTGTTCGACTTCCAAGGATGGCCCCACTCAGGGTAATATGTTATGGCTAAGTATATCACTGCGGTACACCTCGTTGCGTCGCCGTTATCCGTCCACTTGGAGTTACCCAATTTAGGCGGGTTACCCATGACCAGGGTATATGTACGCATACCCGTCTACCCCATAACAACCAATCTCGAAGCCGCAAACGTTGGTTCGCCATGCCGGGGCTAGCACAGCTTGTGGTCTCACCCAAGGTCGGCTTCAACGACAGGTGGGAGAGATCATATCACCTATAGGGTTCCACTCAGGCTCCGCTGAATGCATCGGTTGCACATATTTGTTCTTGCCTTTGGGCTGATCTACATCGGTATAAAGTAGCATGCGACCCCTATTAGTCTCGGGTCTAGGCTCTGCCATCTACTCACTTCCCTCTTCTGCTGTACCACGGTCAGGCTAAATATGAGTACTGGTTTCTGACATCATTGTACTCCTTCCCCGGGTGTCGACATGATTTTCAACTTCCGCAAGCGCGCCATCACCGAGGAGATCACTCCAGCTAGCATCTCTTCTAGTGAAGTGATAGAGGTCACCGGTGTTGAGGCTCTAAATACAGTCAAGGGATTCGAGGAACAGCACAAGTTTGATCCCAACTTACCAATTGAAGACCACAACGATGTCGATGCGGCTCTTACTTCTGGTGATGCCGAAAAGGGCATCGAGGTTGAGGCGGCATTGCTCGAAGAAAACAGTCCTTACCCCGAAGTAGGTTCCCTGCCTATCCTATTTCCTTATGACTTCCTTAGATATCTTAACAAATGGAAAGGTACGCGCTGCGGTGAGAAACTACGACGTCGACTTGCCGGCTAATACAATCCGAGCTTGGATAATCGGCTTGATTTTGTGCACCGTAGGCTCGGCCGTAAACATGCTCTTTTCCTTAAAGAATCCTACTATACAAATCACCACGTATGTCATCCAGTTGATCGCGTACCCCATTGGACTAGGCTGGGACTTGATATTCCCTGACCGGCAGTTCAATATATGGGGGGTGAGGTTCAACTTCAAACCTGGAAAATTCAACTTCAAGGAACATGTTGTCATCGTCGCCATGTCAAATGTGAGTCAGAGATAAACTTATGGCTGAGGGAATAAAAGTTGAACCCTGAACAGGCCGCTTACGGTGGAGGCTTCTTATATGCCACTGACGTCCTTATTGCTCAGCAGGTCTTTTGTAAGTTGCGTCCAAAATCTGGTTCTATAAGCTCGGAAAACTAACGTCCAGAGGAAAGACAAGCAACACTTTGGCTGGGGTTTCCAAATACTTTTCGGCATCACCACACTTTGCACGGGATATGGCCTAGCTGGACTAGCCAGGCGCTTTCTTGTCTGGCCGGCTGCGATGATATGGCCTTCCGATCTTGTGAACGCTTCATTGTTCTATGCTCTCCATGACCACTCACCTTCCGATCCTGCCGAGTCGAATGGTTGGCGAATTAGCCGGTATCGATGGTTCTTATACATCATGCTTGGCGGATTCGTATGGTATTGGTTTCCAGGCTGGATCTTCCAGGGGTTATCTTACTTTACGTTCATATGCTGGGCTGCCCCCAGGAACGTCGTTATTAACAAGCTCTTTGGGGGGTTGCATGGGTACGGCCTCCTACCGACGACTCTAGACTGGACTGTGATCTCAGGCTATGCGCTATCTCCGCTCATCCCACCTTTTCACGCCATAGCCAACACCGTAGCAGGTGTATTTATCTTCTATATTGTCGTTTCTATGGGCTTACACTTCTCTGGCGTATGGTACGCCGACTACTTTGTTGTCCAGTCGTCGAGTGTCTTTGATAACACTGGAGCCGTCTACAATGTCTCAAGGATCTTAAACGACGATTTAACCTTCAACGAACAAAAGTACCAGAATTATTCGCCCTTGTTTCTCTCTACTCAATTTGCGATTACCTACGGTATGTCTTTCGCCGCCGTCGCCGCCGTAGTCGTTCACGTTGTGCTATATCACGGGAAACAAGTTGTCTCGCAGTTCAAGCTTGCTCGAAAACAAGAGGACGACATACACATGAAGCTAATGGGGAAGTATAAAGACGCTGAGGATTGGTGGTACCTTGTCCTCTTTGCTATAATGATTGGTTTGTCGTTTGTTGTGTGTTGCGCTTGGCCTACAGAGTTTCCTGCTTGGGCCTACGTGATCTGCATTTTAATCCCGCTGATCTGGACAGTTCCGATTGGCATTATCCAAGCAATCACTAATATCCAGCTCGGGTTGAACGTTTTAACGGAATTTGTTGTGGGTTACATGTTGCCCGGTCACCCCCTAGCCATGATGATGTTCAAAAACTACGGCTACATCTGCATGCAACAAGCTCTTGTAAGTACCCCTCCAAAGTCTACAGGCCCAGAAAATACCGAGCAAGTTGTAGAAATATAGGAGCTGTGTATTTCAACTTACTGTGTTTTCTATAGATAAATTTCCCACGCTGACCTGGATTTAAGTACTTTGCTCAGGATCTAAAGCTCGGCCATTATATGAAAGTGCCTCCGCGTACCATGTTCTGGTCACAGCTAGTCGCTTCAGTATGGTCCGCCGTTGTGCAGATCGCCGTTATGAACTGGGCTTTGGGAGCGATTCCTGATATTTGCTCTGATGACCAGCCCGATAATTATGTATGTCCTAATGGTAGAGTTTTCTATACAGCGTCGATCATATGGGGTGCTATAGGCCCTGCACGAAGTATGTAAACCTTAACTCCACGGGAACTTCTAAGTACCCAACTGTCGTTCTCTTACGATTGATATCATTAACGCATCCTACAGTGTTTAGTGGTAATGCCATATACTCGTCGCTGCAGTGGTTCTGGCTCGTTGGTGCAGTCACTCCAGTAATGACTTGGTTCTTGGCCCGTCGCGCCCCCAAATCGATATTTCGCTTGATAAATATGCCACTTATTTTTGGGGGTTCAGGCTGGATCCCACCCGCTACGGCATATACGTATCTATGCTGGGGTACAGTCGGTTTCGTATTCAACTACTACATCAAACGAAAGTGGAACGGCTGGTGGATGCAGTATAATTATATCACATCGGCTGGTTTGGACGTGGGCCTAGCTGTTTCGACTATTATCATCTTCTTTACGCTATATCTCACCTCCGCCAAGCTACCAAAGTGGTATGGGAATTACGATGTGTTCGATACGCTCGACCAGACCGGGCTAGCAATCAAGAGCTTTGCTGCCGATGGAGAAACTTTTGGGCCTAAGACGTGGGCATAATTCACATGTATTATTGTTTGGTGTATGTATATGACGATAATTGATTTAATGGCTAGTACAGCTAGGTAGGTAGGTACCTATACTAGGTAAATAGGGGGATTTTTAAACCGATATGTGAAGAAGAAGCCGTGGTACTGACACCCTGGAAAGGGGTGGGTAGGTAGTCAATGAGAAAAGAGGATCATAAGAATATCATCACAACCCCCGCCCCCCCAACAAAGTAGATGAGCGAGCGGACTTCATGTTTTTAGCATCCCGTCAACTCCGACAACACTCCCATTCATATATCGAGCCTCGTCACTCATTAAAAAAGCAACAACCTAGAAAAAGAAGTAATAGAACTGTCAGCCTTTTCACGGTAACGAAACACTCCAGCATGGAATTGGCTGTCATGCAGAAAATACTCACTCCTGCAATGTCCTCTGGAGTACCCATCCTGCCCAATGCGTTGCCCTGTTCCATACGCTGTCTTGCCTCCGGCGTCCCTCTGACGATTCCCGCGTTGGTCGGGGTGTCGATGTATCCCGGTGCGACAATATTCACTCGAATTCCTTTCGGACCGAGCTCAAGCGCCATACACTTACTGAAGCCAATAACGCCGAACTTGGCGGCGCAGTATACGGCTGTCCCTGCGTCGGGATTCCACCCGGAGATGGAACTCACGTTGACATAGCTGCCACCGGGAGCTGTCATATGCGGAATGGTGGCCTTGGTCACGTTAAACATACCTTTGAGGTTGACGCTAATTAGCTTATCGAAATGCGCCTCGCTCGTTTCTATGAGGGACATGGAAGTTGGGTTGACGCCAGCACAGTTGAATACGTGGTCGATGTGCCCGTACTTGGCCACAACCTGGGCCACGCGGTTATTGACATTGGTGGAGTTTGATACATCAAGAACGTGAGATGTATGGTGCTCTGAATTACTGCCGCCAGCACAGAGCGCGAGTGTCTCGGCTAGACCAGCTTCATTGATGTCCGTGATGGCAAGAATGGCACCAAGGCTATGCAGCTTGACTGCTGTACCGCGTCTGATTCGAGGCGAATATGAAATATGTGTGAGCTAGATAGTGGCTAACTAGGTACAGGTTTGAAGCGTCTTACCCAATACCACTTGCCGCACCGGTGAGGAGAATCACTTTACCAGAAAGACTAGAGGACATGGTGTCAAAGGTAGGTAGGTATGTAATATGAAACAGTACTAGGAATATGAACTTTTGGAAATCTATTCGTTTTTTTTTTTTTTCGAAGACTTCAAAGTCTATTACAACTACAAGATTCCAACATTCCTCCCCCACTTACACGCCGCTTCCCCCCACGCGAGCTCGGAGAAGGTTTGTCCTTCCGTTCTATGATACGGAGGACCGAGTTCACTAGATACGGAATCCTTGGTATAATATCCCATTACGCTCCAGTGAGAAAGGATGTTCGAACTAGATAATTCAGATGCCCGCATTCTAGCCCCTCTAATGACGCGTAAGAACGAACGGGATCTTATTTGGATCTTATTTAATTCCCGTTAGTCCAAAGCCTTATCTTGACATGTTGCCAAGAGTGGGAGGTGGGATACAAGCCAGTCGATTAGAGACATTTTTTTTATATCAAATAGGAAGTAGAGTGTAATTTGTATTATTCCTGGGGGCCTCTTGTACTGTAAGCCACAACATAACTGCTAATACGGGCACATATATATATATATCAATATCATATTCCCTATGCGGCCTCAAGTGAGCCTGCAAACCCGAAACCTATTCATCGCACTCGCATAAATGTATATTTATTCCCCTGGCTTCGTTTTTGACTCCGTAAATAAGCCTTTCAAAGTTCCGATAGAAAAAAAAAAAAACATGAAATAAAACTCTATAGGCTCGAAGGCTCATTCTCTGTAGATAGATTGGTATGAGTAAAACTGACGCCAGGGTATAATAAACTGAAAATGCACCAAAACCCCCCTTGGCCGTTTTTAACGCCTCCAAATTAATGAAAAGAGAGGAAGATGCCATTGCGGCTCCTTCATTCGTAGAATCGGTCATCCCAGTCGTGTCGCAGAAGCTCGACCGGCAGAGGCCACCAAGACATTAGGGGTCCTTCGATGTTGGAGACCTGCTGACGTTGCGACGCCTTCTTGGGGGTCTTGGGTTCGACCACCTCTTCCTCAATCCATTCGTGCTCCATGAGCTCCTCCGAGGCGGGCCACCATGACATTAGCGGTCCTGAAATGTTGGAGACGTGACTCTCTTCCTGTGCAGCGATGCGGACCTGCTTGGTCTGACTGGTCTGACTGTCCAGTTCAGACACGGGCGCTGCGGCATGCGACGTCTCCTCCGACTGTCTACCTAGGAAGACGGGGAATTCGAAACCATCTTCAAATCTTAGTGGGCTCGTCCGGTAATAGGGATCCAGCGAGGACGGTAAGTACACACCTTCGTCGAAGTCGGATTCGCAGTCGCTCAGGACTGGGGTTTCGTTGGTCTCCGAATCGGGGGTCTGCGTACCCGATTCTAATGGTGTTGTGTAGCCATCGCGGTAAACGTGGTTGACAATAACCTTGTCCTTGTGGCCGTTGTGGTGTAGGTGATTCACATAGAGTAAATGTGAAAGGTCGTCCTCATTATAGATGGCGACCTGGGGGTCGATCTTGGTGTCCTCTGGGACAGCGCTGGGTTCGATGTGAGCAGCGGCTGCTTGGACGGCAGTCATTTGCTCAAGCTGGAAGATATCACCCTGCATGATGATTTGATTTGTGGGATGCTTTGATCTGATATATCTGATATATTTGATATATTTTTGACTGACAGTAGTCGTAGTAGTAGTAGTAATAGTAGTGATCTTGGATCTGGATGTAGATTGATAGATGTGTGTAGCTAGATTATTCCCCAGACTTGATGTCCCATCTTATATACAGAAGCCAAGATTATACGTTTTACAAGATTTACACATGCCACGATGAATCGAATTAAAAAAACAATCATTATAGCTGCCCGACTATCGTACTAGAACCATGCTCGAACTATTCGATCCGAAGTATTCTCGTCTCATCAGGCCAAGCCTGATAACTTGGACGGTCCCGTTGCGCCTAGACGGATGACTCCCTCTGGCGAAAAAATAAAAAGAAGGAGAAAAAAGCGGGTTTGTGGTGGCGTGTTCTTGAATCACTATGCTATTGATAATCGTATGATCAGGGGTCAGCGAGTCGAGCCAGCTGAGCCCTGCTACCTGTTGGAATGTTACGGGGCGTCGTTAAGCGCCATCAAGCTTTCAACCCAGCTTTCAACCCGGCTTCACCCGATCGGAAGAGAGAGCTTGAAAGCCTTTCCGCCTTTCCGCCTTTCTAATGCCCCCTTAGTACAAGGAATTTCAACGCCAACTTACTTAGCCTGATCTGCCCCCAGATCTCACATAATAGTAGAGAATTCTTTTTTGAAGCTACGGGATGAATCCTGGTATAATAGAAAGAATATCAAAAAATTTTTATCAACTATCTAGATGCTGAATGGTGCTTCATTCTCGCTATCCACATATTTCTACTACGATCACAAAAAATTTTTATGCCTCTTTTTTTTTCTGTGTTCTTTTTCCTTGTTTTTTTTTTTTTTTTTTTTTTTTTTTACCCGAGTAACAAACCGTTCAAGGACATTATATCTAAAACTAGATCGCGTTTCGCCGCCTTCAGTTGCACATGTCAAAAGGCAAGGTACCTCCTATTTTAGCACCGAGCGTTCATCCACCGACTTTTTCATTACCTCCTTAACACGTTCTTTGATTCACAATGATATAAGAACCTTCTGTTCACAAACTTATTAAAACGGTGTTATTTGTTTTGGATTAATATGACTTCGCAAACTCACCTTGATTTCTTCAATAATTTCCTCTTGTATAATTTCGGGGTCCCTATTAGCATCCACCCGTGTAATTTTCATTCCTGACTCTTCGAGGGCAATGAGCATCGCTTCACCCTCGGCGATCGCACGCGCAATTCTCTCCCGCGCCACGTTTTCATCTCCATCCTCTGGACGCCCCGATGTCGAGGCTCGCCCGAGCACGCGTGCAAGCGAAACCTCGGGAGGACAGGACAAGTAAAAGACGCAACAAGCCTGCGGCATTTGAGCTACCCACTCTACGACATCATGTTCCTTACGTGGGAAGCCATCAATGAGCCAGGTCCACCGGCCATTTCGTATGTTTCCAGCCTCGATCGCAGCCCGTATCAACCAAACTGCAGAACGGGGGGAAATGTTAGGCTTATTAGTCCCCTCACGCCGTGGTAAACTACTGACCCAAGAGCCAGGGATTCCGTCCTGGCGACGGATCAAGTCACCGTATGATAGGTGAGTTAGGCGAGAAAATCTTGAATTAAGAAAGGTCGAAAGCGTACCTTTCCCCGTACCCGGCGCTCCCAGTATGAAAATGATTGTGGGTTCCTTGGAAAGTTGTGGTTCGTATAAACTCACTGGCGTGTCCTGTATCGCACTCGGGTACCGATGACCCGTTATACCAACGGTCTCAAGTTGTCTCTGATCTAGGTTACCTGCATCTCTTATCCCACCACCCCAGTTAAGTAAGGGTAATGAGAGACTGCTGTTGAGATTGATACCTGAAAGGAAGCGCCGCAACGCCGCGGCTAAAGTTTGGAACATGTTGGTTATTACCTTCAAACGGAGTTAATAAATTATAACGTATTATCAGCAAAAAATGTCAGGAAAAGGCTATCATCTATATTTAGATGTGCACGACACTTACCTTGTGGATGAAAAGCAATAGACTATTGTTTCAAAGGCGTTATTCGAGCACGGCAGTTGTATGATTCAAGTTATTGTGTGTATCCTGGTGTATTCACGTCTAGCATTTAAGGCGATCGATAAGATGAAATTCAGGGGCTCCATATTCTTCATATATATATATGGTCTTGTATCGCTTGAGCGAGAAGCCCGTATAGCGTATGGACGTTTATGGATCCGGACGGCTCTAAACAGTCCCTCCGCGATTCATCTGTCTTACAAGCTAGCATCGGACTTGATAAATCATGAGACTTCTACCACGGCCTCCTACGCGCGCTGACGGATACTGAAGCTTCGAAGGTAAGTCAAACGGTGCCCAAGTCAAATAGAATCACCTATTTGAGTAACGCTGCCGAAACAAACGGCTTACTTTGCGGTTTCCCACCTTAATTAGAGTGACGCTGCTGATATCTACACACATATTCATGCCGTCACTATTATAGGGGCATATTCGCAGCGAACTATCAGGAGTCTGCCGGCAGCCGAACACCACTTTGGTCGTATATCTCGTCATTTTCTAGTTGCCGTCTTTCTGACTCGTCATGTTATAAGTATCTTGCATAAACCTCGTTTGAATCGTAGCTCTATTCCCGTCCAGGGTCTTTGATGCCTGATCTACTAGCTACACGTCTTCGTTGTGACTTTCGAAAATTGGCCCGAACCTGCCATAACGCAGATCTTCATGCCTCCTCGGCATTGCCCAGAAGCCCGCGAGTGCACCAGCTCCCTCTGGAACCTGGTATAGGTTTGCCCCGACAACGCTATGTTGATCGGGATAAGATCGATCAAGAATATATATGGTTCGATTAAGGACACGGCTACTCATTCTTTCGACACTTGCTCTCGAAAACTCTATTTTCCGGCCGGAGATTGTCAGGAACTGGAGGATATTCATTAGTAATATTAATCAATCCGCGGTCATAATAGGCCGGCGTGGGTAGCCGAACTCACATTCATATATAGAATACGGTTCGGTCGAGTGCCTCCTATCTCCACTCGTGCTAGCTTCTCATCGGGAGAAATGGCTGTTACTTCCCCCCCCCCTTCTACCGATACCGAGAGTCTGAGACCTTCCATCTTCGTAGATAAAGCAGAGGCCAACTATTTCACCTGTCACTTTCCTGAACTTGGCTTGAATACCTATAACGGGGTTTGGGGAACCATCTTCATATGTATCCCGCATAAACACCCTCTGCGCGACTGACCAAGAAGGAGGCGAGTAACTGGCCGAACCCATAAGTAATCGTGAGCCAGGCTTGTCTCCTTTTGGTGTATAGAAAACACGTATGTAGTCCCACTACAGCAAAAGATATCAGTATTAATAAGTTGCACTAGAGACGAAAGATCATGGGGGCCGGCTAGATTACACGAGCCCCTGAGAAGCAATGTATCTAGGATTTACAAGAAGCAGGGGGTAGGGATAGGTTAATATGGGGGATTGGGCAAGATAACACTATAAACACTTACTTCGTGGTTATATCCCCAGAGGATGCTGCTCTTTACCTTCTAGTTAGTAAAACAAAACCAAAAAGAAAGGGGAGGAGGTAATAAAGTCACTTCTAGACAATCCTCATAACTAGTCGGACTAACCAGAGTTTCGTATGCATTCTCCCGATATTCCAAGCATATTTCCGCACCCACATGGCATTCTTCAAACTCCCTGATGATGCCATGTATGGTTCTGAATTTGAGCTTCTTGAGTGGTCCATACTTTACTTCATCATGCTGATTCGCGTGGTCGTGCCATGTTATTACTTCTGATATTCGATCTCCTGGCGGAATTTCAAATGATCCACCCTCTTCTACCCATTGTCCTACGATAGTTGGTATAGTCGAGTCATGGTATTCGAACCAGAGGCCTGTTATACATCTTGATGAACTAACATCCTTTATATTCCTTACCGAGACGCGAATTCTTCGAAGGCGTGACAAGTCTGCAGTAGTAATGGCAAAACCTCCAGGATATGTCAACATATCTTCAGCTGGAGCTAAATTTTCCGAGCTTAAAGGAATATGGTGTGTGACATCTAGCTTCTCAGGGGAAGATAGGGGCGCGTTCAAATTTATCACCCGGCATTGTGCAGAGAAATTTTGGAAGTGGCCTAGAGGTGACTTAACGTGCCATGTTTAGCTGGATATAAGCAACAAAACGTCGTGACGTATCCCTACCTGGATCTTCGCGTAGAATGTCTCGAAACATTTCCCCGGTTCAGCCTGCAACACGTAGCTATTTTGCTCAACCCCCTCGGTAGGTTCTCTCCCGTGGAGACGAAACTGCTCCTCCCTCCCTAGGCTGGTGGCAATCTAGGACAAAAATAAGCTTGTAAGCAACTTCCCTTTCAATAAGTGCTACTATTACGGATGCTCTCCCTAGAAGGATAGAGTAGATATATGGATGGGTCATACCGTAATAGCCTCGATTCTATTCGCACGATAGTCAACTGTGATCTTGGTTATAACCTCACCTCTTGGCCCATCGATTGGAAAGCCTTTCCGAATCGCGGGCGTTTCGCCTAGATCATTCGCATTGTTCCTAAAGCTTTTGCGTCCATAGAAGCGCTCGCTCCCGTCGATATAGGAAAATAAAATACCCGTGAGTACTGAAGGATACTTCCCCATAAATGCATCAATTCTGGTCAGCGATCGTAGTAGTCCTCCATTAGTTCCGCCGAAGTTCATATTGAGACACAAGTTGAAGTGCTGTGGGGAACAAGGAATAAAACGCCACTCCGGAAACACTTTTGGAATACTTGGATTCCAAATGTCTATTGGATCAACTTTTTCAGTAGAAGGCGCAGCGTTTACTGCTGGATCCTCTATAAGTGATACAGAGATAATTTTGCAGGCCTGTTGCGAGGATCAGCTATGCCGTGTATTGGAAGCATCTCTAACGTACGTCAAGCGCGAGGTGGAAGCCAACACATTCCGTATTGCAGTCCGGTGTCAGCATACATATTCCGCTCCTAGGGTCTACAAGTTCCATGTCCCCTACTGAGACAGCGTATAAACTCTGAGATCCTCGGATATGTAGACGTAGTCCGATTAGACCTTTCGCCTCCATCGCCGCCTCAATACAGATCACGGAACTATGGGGTTCCAAAGATATTTCTTGTTCGTTACGCAGATTGATGAATCCGGCCTTGCAATACACAAGGCTTGTTGGATAAGCACCTAAGAGACGGAAACCACTGATATATAATTTTCCATTTGAATATACAAATGAAGCTCGTAATCGTTTGGGTACGGAGCTTGCGTGGCGAGGCCAAAGGAAGTCTTGACGCTTAAAGAGCCTACAACTCAAAGATAACGGCTTTGTAGTGTCTATATTATCAGGATGCAAAGATGCCTCTGCGAACGCCGTTTGTCGGGGGAAATGCGCCGGATTATGATATGGGGGCTCATCTAGGCACGGATCGTTTTCCAGACGCACGTATAAGGCATCAGTCATATGTTGAAATACATGCCAAATACGGCGTCGGTTTCTTAAGCCATGGAACAAATCGGACTTCAATGCAACCTTCTACATGTACGAATGTTGTTAAGGTACTTGCCGCAACTCGTTCTCAAAAACCATTGCTATATGGGTATATATGGAGAAATAACGATCTGACAGGCAGAAAACAGGAAGAAGAGAACATAAGATGGTAAAGAGGGTTTAAAAATAAAACAAGATGGGGCTGAATAGCGGAATTCATACGTACGACTTTGAGATACAACGTGCGCCAATCCGCAGGTTCACCAGGCCTTGGGTTGGAAGGGCCAGCAAAGACGAACCCCATTTCGAAATCCGGGTCGAACCGGCTAGACCAGAACATCTGATCGAGCAACTTTGGGGAGGAGAGGTCGGCCGCGTACCTCGAAGCGAGTCTTAAATTGCAAATGTCTCGACTCGGCAGATGGATAAGAACAAGTACAATAAGCTCTCTTGGTAGAAGCAGGAAAGGATCTGGCTCCGAGTATTCCCTATGAATTACGGATGAGCTCGGCAAGAAGCAAGCCTGGAGAAATTTGACCTCATCCTCAAGGCTTTCCTCATCAGGTACAAACTTCTCGGTTATATCGCCCGTGATGAAAGAATAACTAGTCGAATTCACGCGAGTGAAGTAACGGTTGTCCAGTTCTCCTGCACGTGGGTGGAATTGACTTGCGTGTCCATAGTCGTGACCAGGTGCTAGAGTCTCACTCTCGGCGTTGATGGGAGTATTGAAGAGTAGAGCAAAGAGATGACGTGCCAAGTTGTTAGCAGAAACCCGGTGACGGCGATCGACACGATCTCTGAGGAGCTCCCAGCAGGCATCATGGATGACATAGCACCAATATTCGGCAGGGATACGTTGGGGATAGCCGACTTGATGTGTCGCGAAGTCATGGTGTAGATCCTGCTGCGGCTCGTAGTCATGATAGGAACTATCATACTCGAGTGGAGAGATAACGTCTCCCTCTATATCGAGCCATCCAACGCCCGTTATAAAAGGTTCTTCAAGCCCTCTCCTGGTTCGTACTAAAAGTGAGGGTGTTATATCTAAGTATTATAAACCTGACCTGCAGCTATTTCTCGATACATACAGGCTCGAACCGATTGCAACCAATTAAGACGATAATCAGGATTTGCCACGGTTAAGTTATCATGAGGGTTTATCCATACATCGACTAGGACATCGCAGAGAGAGCAGAATCTTGACTTAGTAGACATGGCGAGTGAAGATAGATAAGGTGTAGAGCATTGGGGAGGTTTTGTTGTGAATGTTTGAAAATTGTAACGAATTAGGCGCTGTTGTGTAAGTGGACGCGAATGGATATTACATGTACTAAATACATGCATATAGGTACCTACATGTAACCTTAGGCTCCTCAAGGCATCTAAGGCTAGGTAGGTAGGCACTTTATATGCAAGTTTCAAAGCAGGTATGTATTTGTAATATCCCCTGCCAATTGCACCCTTAGGCTTGATCTGGTAACATTGTCGAAGTTATACGTCGGGTACGACTACCTTAGGTTAGACGCACATATATATATATGTATATGTGCATATGTACGCACATGATTTATATCCATTTATCTACAGCAATATCTATAAGACATAGGTTAAATGAGACCCTAACATAAGGCACTTGATGAAAATGAAGTTACAAATACGTTCCAACATCTACTTTTGGTGGTAAATATAAGTCGGACCATCCCAAAAGCCACCAGACAGGAAAAAAAAAAGAAAAAAAAAAAAAAAACCTTGTAAAAATCCCTTATACCATTAACCCGGGCATGGACTGCTACTGCAATCTTAAAATAGTTCGTTACGGTAAAAGCAACATCCCCTTATAAACCGGAGAGCCATCACAAACCTAATCTAGAAAATACCGTTCACAATCTTACCACCAAGCGTAGCACCAGCGCCGAAGATGGCGGCATTTCCCAGCTTCTTGCCAAACTTCTTACCATTCTGCTCTAACTTGCTCGGCTCGCCGGGCGTGCTGGGACTACCACCTCCTTGCGCCACAGCCATGGGGGGAACTTGCGCATTATACGGATTCTGGGCCTGCGGCGGTGGCGGATATCCCCCGTTGGCTCCCGGCGTAGGGGTAGCGTACACCGGTTGAGCTGGGGCGTAGAACCCTGCCTTCTCACTATGGTCTATCTCGACGTAATTCTTAGGGAAGATGCCCTCGGCGTTCGTTCGCTTGTTGCGTCCCATCCACCAATCATCATTCATATATTCGTACACGGCAATCTTATCGTCGCGCTCAAACGACAAATCTCGGTCGTCAGCGGCCTGATATTTATAAAGCGCCTTCGCATGTGCAATGATTGGTTTCGAAGGGGGAGGTGCTGGAGGTCCTGCGCGGGCAGGGAGCGAAGGCGGACCAGTCGAGCTGTAAGCCGGAGGTGCGGGAGCGGGTGTCGGGTTCTGATTAATTGCTAAGTTGGCCATCGAATTAACAGGTGGTGTATGTTGCGGCGGGGGGCCGGGCGGCGGCGATGCGACAGAGGCTCCTCGTGCTGCTGGTGTAGGCGCGCCAGAAATTGAGGTCTCTGCAGGGAGTGCTCGGCTGATTGAGTCGAATATATCGTCCGTCAGAACTCCCTTCTCAAGAAGATGCTCAAGTTCCTAAAAGCTAATCAGTAACAAGTTCACTTGTTGCGTAATAAAGGAGAGGAAGGGTTAGATATAGATGTGACATACATTCTTTATGAGACGGAGCGACTTGTTAGTCGCAATAATCTCCTGGCGATCGAGGGTAACCATTTTGTCAAGATGAGTTTGACTCTCTGGTGTGGTTAGTGGATGGTAGCCAGTCGTCAGACTGAATTACAATAGGAGCCGTCGAGGGAAAGACGACAGCAATTTTCTTCTTATTTCATCAATTTGGAGATTTTTTATTCAGGAAAATCTCCAATGCTGTTATTAGGGTCGAGAGTTGCAGAAAGCTTAATACATGGGATGAGAGAAAGTAGAAAATGTATTGTTACTTTTAATGTGCGACCACTCGGGAGACAAGGCAGCAGATTGTTGGTGGAATGACGGGAAACGGGAAACGGGAAACGGGGAGAGGCGAAGCCCCGCCCTTAGGTCCCTCAGCGCTCCTTTCAGTGCGCGAAGTGGTGGCTGTGCATGTCCCAATGAAACATCCATTTGTGGTCCATTAAATGTATTTGACGCGTATATCGCTTTACGGCAACTTTGAAGGTAAAAGACAAATCTAAAAGCACCTACATTAGGTACCTGGTAACTAACTACCTTAGTACCCAGGCAAGGTATCCGGTAGGTACTAGTTTATGGTATGTTCTCCCCTTTCTTTTTTTTTCTCTTTTTTTTTTCTATAAGTACTGTGCCTTATACCTTAGGTACCTACATGTATGTGTTAAAGAAGCACAGTAGCACATATCAGCAACGTTAGGTAACTTTGACTGATAAAAGTAAACCTAGGGCTAGGTACTTGTGTAAGTAGTTAGTTATTTATATAGCGCAAGTACTCATATATCGTGACATCTCGGCTTCGGACGCCTTTCTAACCAGAACCTCAAATCTAAACAAAAGGGCTATTCTTGACAACATATTTATCAACATATTCGTCCACAGCTGTAGCCTCAAGTTTCTTGCCGTCCATTCCTAGGTCGATAAGTTCTTTAACTTGAGACTCAGAGAAGTGTGGACCCAGATGTCGCTTATACTTGGCTAAGATGTGCGGCTTGGCCTCTTCTCTCCTTAGCCGGTGTCCCAGCGGAGCCTCGACAACCACCTCATCCAGAACCGTGCCGTCATTTAGCTCAACTGTCAGCGCGTTGGAGATAGTACGTAGCTCGGGGTCGTGATAGTCCTTGGTGAACTGCGGGTCCTCAACACATTTGATCTTTTTGCGGAGTGATTCGACTAGTGGGGACGTCGCCGCCTCGCTGCCGTCGGTATAATCCGTCGCCTCCAAACGCCCGAATACAAGCATGACCGAGCACATGTACTGGATACAGTGGTCGCGATCCGCAAAGTTGTCCATCGGCTTGAACTGCTTGTCGATAATCCGGATGCACGCCTCATGTGTCCTGCAAGTAATGCCCTTAATATCAGCTGCAGATTTACCTAGCTCTTTGAGTTTGTTATGGATCTTTTGGGATGCCTCTACCGCAGTCTGCGAGTGGAACTCAGCTAGGAAGACAAATTAGCAGGGTAACAGCTTTGGAGAGCTTAGTACGATACGAACCTGGATACGAGACTTTGAATAGAACATTCTCCATCACATAGCTGCCATAAGGGCGTTGGAACTCGAATTTGTTGCCTTTGAACAGGACGTCGTAGAAACCCCATACCGGCGCAGATAAGACGGTAGGAATGCCAGGCTCGCCCTTTGCGACCTTCAACGCAAGGTTGACAGCTCGTTGACAAGCGTCACCGGCAGCCCACGATTTTCGGGACATGGTGTTCGGAGAGTGCCGATAGGTTCGCAGGCTCTGTCCGTCGACCCAGGCCTGGGTGACGGCGTCGGCGATCTGCTTCTCGCTCAATCCGAGCATATGGGACACAACAGCGGTGCTAGCAACCTTAACAAGTACGACATGGTCAAGACCGACCTTGTTAAACGAGTTAAGTAATGCGAGACAACCCTGGATCTCATGCGCCTTGATCATTCCCTCAAGAACATCCTTAACAGTAAAGATCTTGCCTCCAGCCAAGTTGCCGCCGGCTTTGTTGGTTCGATTGACCCAGTCGGCAACGGCTAATATAGCACCTAAGTTGTCAGAGGGGTGTCCCCATTCAGCAGCCAACCAGCAGTCATTGTAATCGAGCCACCGGATCGCAGCACCAATGTTGAAAGCGCCGTTGACGGGGTCAAGGACGAAGTTGGTACCAGGGACCCTAGTACCGTTAGGGACAACGGTTCCAGGGACAGTTGGGCCAAGCAGCTTAGTGCATTCCTTAAACCGTAGACCTTCGAGCCCGCAGCCCAGAGTATCGAGGAAGACCCATCGAGCAGTGTCAAACTATATGAATTTGCGGATTACATGTCAGCCAAACCTCGTGCCCCGCCAATATTTCATGGATACTGGAGAATATAAAAAATAAGGAAGCACCCACAGCTAATTCCGAGTCAATTGGCTTAGTCACGTAATTAGCAATGTCCCTGATTTCGGGATCATACTCTCTTGCTTCTTGAGGCATCGGGGGAGCGGATCGTTGAGCGGTAGTAGTTGAGAATAAGGAGGATGAAGCAGGAAACTGGGCGTAGGCGGGGTGAGTTCGCCGTATCGTAGCTCCAAGTTTAGCTGTCGCTAAGCGCGAGGAAAGACTTAGAGGAGATGATCTTTGCAAGACGGTTCTTGATTGTAAACGTAGCGAGCGAGAGGCTGATAGAAGACTACGGTTGACTGAAGACATTTTGCACCGGCCGTGGGCTCAACAAATGGCAGGCCAACGTCTCCAAGGGGAGAGTTTTGGGAGGTTTAAGGGCTGGGGGAGCTTCACTAAAAGAAGTAAACGAATTGTACCTAAGAGACCGGTGAATTTGGAGGCCGATTTTAGATACCCTTAATCCCTCGGTACAATACGATTAACTTACAGCACTAAACCCGGTTACATGCGGCCAATGGCGGGGAAAAGAACCCCAGAACCCAAGAACCCCCAGAACTCGGAAAATTTATGATATCAGTCAGCAACCCTTTCATTCACCTGTTAACCTAGGTAGGATCAATATAATTCCAATAATAATTTCATCTTCTTCTTATTTCACACTTCTAGCTCATTTCTAACCTATTTCCCTTATTTTTAGCCTAGGCGAATTCGGGTTTAATATTGGTAGACATTACATTACCTAGGTAGTTTAAGGAACATTGTAATAGGTACGGTACCTTTAGAGAAACTAGAGCCCCGAATTTTATGAATAAAGCATACTTAGTACCCCGCATCAATAACAAGTACCTACCTGCTTAGGTACACTACCTGTTCAAGTGTAAAGAATTGTATAGGACTTATATCCACTACCAACAGACTTTAATCAAGATTGATCTCGATTATTTCGTTGAATTTTAGAATATAGAATGTGGTGTAAACTGTAATAACATTTGATCATATAATTATGTAGCTACCTAATTATAATAACTAAGGATAAGGATAAGTAGTAAGCTATGTAGTTATGCATTCCCGTCAGGTGCAACCTTTCTTGAACCCGAACCCGAACCTCGGGTGTGCATTCTAATGGAAAAGGGAATGCGCAAAAGGAAGAGTAAAAAAAAAAAAGGGTATAAGAATAAGATATTAAAGAAGCAAAAAGTAAATGTGTGACAAGAGTGGGACTTGAACCCACGCGGATTGCTCCATGAGGATGTAGGAATTAAGGTGACCTTAACCTCACGCCATAACCAACTCGGCCATCTTGCCGTGCAGATTCGTATCGCACTAACTATTTATATACTACACCAAAATACCCGAGTTGGACCTAACAACTACTACAACTACAACTACAACTACAACTACAACTACAACTACAACTACAACTACAACTACAACTACAACTACAACTACAACTACAACTACAACTACNCAACTACAACTACAACTACAACTACAACTACAACTACAACTACAACTACAACTACAACTACAACTACAACTACAACTACAACTACAACTACAACTCGTCGTACATAATAATTACCAAACGACGGCGCCTCTAACATATCCATAATCCACAAGTTCCCGAAAGTTCTTCTCCATGCACTTAAGCATGTGACCATTCAAATATCCTCCATTACCAAGTATCTCAACAATATAGTCGTAGTCGAACTCCTCAGATGGACGAGAACACTTCTCCAGAATCCTCCTCAGGATAGCAGTTCTGCATCTTGCATCCCTGACTGCTTTGTGCAAGTTAAGTGCCAGCAATGACTGCTTCGTCACGTTCGTGACTGTATCGTCACTTCTTCCCGTCTCCTTATCTACTTTCTTCAATACCTGAATAATTCCTACGTATTCATCTCTTAACTCCTTCAATATCCAAGGCGCATCCTCGTAGCGGTTCCCTTCAGGTTCCTTACATCTCCCTTTTCCCTTCCAGAGGACAGGCGACGGACGCCAGCGCCATGTGGCTGTATTAAAGTCTCGCACGAGCCATGGCGAGAAGGCCTCGTTACCAAGTGATCTTGGTGCGGCGTACACGCCGTCCCAGCCGACGATCGCTTTAATGCCACCTTCTTTCGATACGATGATGTGGCGCATGCTTAGGTCCGGGTGCGTAAGGACGAATTTCCTCCTTTGCTTGCTCCCTATTCCCTTGCCTTTTGCAGAGCTCGGCCCAGAGGGCTCACATATAAAGCTTATAAGGAGACGAAGCAACTTATCAACGCCCATGGTTGCCTCGGTTTCGCACGGGAACCGGTCCAAGAGCGCCGTATACGTTTCCCTCGCGTCTCCAAAGGGGCCTACCGCGGTGTATAAGGGTACTTTCTCGCAATCATCGTTGCCAAGCCATTGATTTATCATGGCCTGTATATTAAACTCTCTGCAAGGTCCTACACCAATAAGTATCCCGCCGCCGTCGAAAACGGGCGCCCCTCCATTTTTGAACTCATACTTTCCAAGTTGAAGCATCTCCTGCGCCAGATTCTTTAGGATCTTGCTCCTCGTTGCCCTGATCCCTGTTTTGTCACCTTCATGCTCATCATCCTCGCCAAACCATACCTTGTCTAGCGTCAGACCAGTTACGTACTCCATGATTAGGTAGGGCGCATGAATCTCGTTATGGGGAGAGGAGTCGGCATCGATAATCGCAGGTACTGGAATACGGGTCTCCGTACGAAGTGTATAGAGCACAAGCGCTTCGGTGAGTAGTGTCTCAGCAGAAAGTTCATCCCATATATCCGGTGTGCCATTGATAGGTATCTTCATCATCCATTTGCTAGCTTCATCGTCATTTGAATCGAAGAACTTGATCGAATAGAAGACATGTGCCGACCCGAAGAGTGGCCCGTCAATATGAGGTAATCGCAAAGGAGATGAATCGGCGTCGGTTATGAGCCTATGGCGAGCCTGCATAATACCAAGCGTAAAGGAGGCAATCGCCGTCGTATCAATATGGGACAGAATGCCAGCGTAGTCATGGCATTTCCTTTGACTCCTCGTCTTCCGCTCTAAAGCAGCGTTTTGGGTTATCTCCATCGGCGCGGCATTGGCCAGCGCATCTCTAAGTGAGGGTATATCTTTTCCTTTCTTTATGTCTGGTTCTTGGTGACTTAACTTTTCTTCTCGTCGTAAAAATCTTGTCGACTTCGCTAGGCCCGTCCATTTTCTAATGCTGTCTAACCCGCCTGCGTAATCAATATGTGACTGACTCCCACCAATTTTCAAAGACAGTTCGAGAATCAAGCCTAGATTCACATCTTGTTCCCGAGCCAATCGATCCAGTTCATTTTGGCGGTCGAAGCGAGATCGCTCTATAAAACCCTGTACTAGGGAATCCGTCATGGCTTCCGAGAAAAGGAAAATCGAATAATAAAGGAAAAAGAAGTATGTTAAATGATACAATGCTATTGACTGGCCTTGTGAAGAGCGGTTGGACATGAAGGGTTACCGAGCTAGTAAATTTGACAAAGACTCTCTTCATGATGATGCGGGTGGCGTTCGTCTCCCTGTCCGGAAGCCGTTCTAATATTCTAAGATTGTGTATGACATATTTCCACCAGCCTACAAGTTCAGTAAACACAATGGACAAGTCCGAAGTGTTCCCAGCCGTCTCTAGTCCCTCTAAAATGTATATAAAACAACACCCTTAGTTTTTCGATAAGGGTATAACCATCATTGGTTGCCGCCATCAATCCCTCTAAAAACCCCATCTAACACTATCAATACCAAAACCTCCCGTAGTCCACTGCGGTATATCTAGTATAAGAGAGCAGAAAAGTAAAAATAACAACCAAAAGACGACGTGAACCTCTAGGAAGTATAGGTTTATCATAGGATAACCATAGTCGTGGTAGGAATGGGCACAAAGCGTAACTGGTATTTAAGCAGGGCTACTCGCATGCAACCAGCTTAGGCCTTTCTAACCCACGGCCAGCCTGTTCGCGGCCAGCTCGCTCCCGCGTAGCCTGCTAGACAGCTAGTCGTCCATTTTATAAGGCGTGACAGGGCGGGTACCTATCGAGACCTGTACCACCAAGTTCCAATACCGACGATAAGCAGAGTGAGAAACACTACAAGACTTTCTTTCGACTGTGAGATCAGCATAGACCAGCCGATAGTTGACTCCCACTTCCGGATCTGAGCTCGGCGTTCCCAGGACTGGACGTCGATTGTAAATGGGAGCAGGACACGAGGGTCAGGTAAGCTACCAACACTTTGTGCTCTAAGCTCCACCTGTATAGCAGAATCGGGAGGTTCTAGGCACTGGCTCTGGAGCATCGGGACCTCTACGCGTAAGAACACAGCTTTATGATCGCTCGATCTAACGGGAGGAAGCGAATTGTAAGCTAGGATATTCATCCTCTTATTGCCGACGATCTCCCTAGCCCACCAGGGTATCTCCTGAAATAAAATACGGTCGCACCAGCCGGGCCATCGATGGAGAGCCCACGACCACTCCAGTTCATCCATATCATCATCTTCATCCCCAACACAATCGGGCCCAACATGAGGTTTTGATTTTGGTGATAGGACCAGCTTATAAGTCGGCGGGAACTTGATTTCCGCTTCGGATAATCCATGCAATGCGCGACCAGCCGCTTTCTCCGCAGTAAGCTGGTCGCGAGCTAAGAAGTGAGAAAAGTGATTACTGTTTTCAACAGTGTTGTCGGGATTGCGATCAGGAAATACCGAGTCCGAAGTTGGCGCACTCTTGGATATACGATAGTTTAGATCACCGGCAACAAAGAGGTGAGAGGTGGGCTTATATATGGAAATATCATGCAGTGACTTTTCGGTTCTATCCTGCGAGAGAAGAGCTTGCTGGGCTTCGAATTCACTGTTATCTTGATTGGCAAACCGTCTCTCCTGGCTCTCTGCGTATTTCTTGGGATCATCAAACAGGAGACCCGAGGCGATACTCTCCCAATTCTTATTTCTCTTCTCGAGATTCCACTCCATAGCGGCTAGATGAGCACTAACGAAGGTAAGTTCAGTTGATGCCAGCAATGAGTCATCGGCGTTGATTTTGTTATATTGCAACCGAAGCCCTACGGCTCCTTTGTTGGCCATGTCGCCGGCGCCAAAACCAATCTCGGTGGCCCGTAGGTGCTTCACCATGTCCGGATTGCGAGCGAAGAGTATAATGCCTGTCATACCAACATTGCGCGTTGTCACCAGCGTGTACGGATGGTCCTTGGCGAGACTTTGGCGCTCCACTTCAGCAGCGAATTTGGCAGCTGCAAGATTTACGGCCGATTCGTAACGTTGAAAATAGGAATTGAGCATGTAGGAGCCGATGAAGCCATGAGCTAAAGGTGCCATTTCCTGGAGGGAGCTAGATGGATAATTAATTATTGCTCAAACCGACTGGTCACCTATATATGTAGGTAGGTAGGTGGGTAGGTGGGTAGGTGGGTAGGTACTCATTGCTTTGCTTCATATGATACTTGCATAGTACTTACATGACGACCAATTCTGGGAGATGCGAAGCATTCTGTCCGAATGCATTATATAAATGTCGGGCAAAAGCAGGAACGTGGATCTGGCGCTTTGCAGCGTTGAATGTGAGTATGAAGACGTCCAGCGTCGGAATTGGATCCATCTCGACAGGCAAATTGGAATAAAGCTTTTGTTGCACTATTAAAAGCCTGCCTGTACGGTTGATTGGGTTTGGGGATATTGTGCGGTGTGCGGTGTGCGGTGTGCGGTGTGCGGTGTGGGAGGTAGGATGAGATGTAAGGTGAGATGTAAAGTGAGAGGTGTGCGACCAGAATTGTAATCATGCGAGATGAAGCTGTAATTTTCCAAAAAGTTGCAGGCTTCTATAATTGAAATTACAATTTGAAGTTAGTTCGATGCTCGAGTAACCTGGAGGTCAAATATGTTCACATATAGTTCACATATACTAGGTAACTACCAGGCATTCAATGTAAGCTTGTATCACCTTTGGCCTTCCTCCCTTCCAAGATATCGGGTCCAATGGTCAAGACTTATCCTAATCCTAGGAAGCGTCGTTAGGTCGGTTGTTAGTCAATAGGGTGAAAGAGCAAGGATATCCGTGGTCATGAAACCTGCCTCTTCCTTTCCCGCGTAATAGAGATTATGTCATCGATATCCAACTCTCGGCTACGGGTACTGGGTACGGATGTTCAGGGTCCTTCCGGATCCGGTATTATACGAGCATTTACTTTAGGTACCTAGGTACTTAGGTAGGTAGGAAGGCCCTAAACATCACCTAGCGCTATACCTAACGCACTATACCGTACCTACCTACCTTCACTTCCTACCTACCTACCTACCTATGTACCCGGTATTTTCTGCGAGTGCGACGCCAATTTGCCCCTTATAAAAACAATTCTCCCCCCCTTCTCGCCTCTTCAGAACAGGGCTTCCGTGATCATCTTAAATGTCTCAACCCTGAATAAAATCTGCCCATATCAGCTGCCCTAAATAGGACTTCTAAAGAGCATGTGATATTCGAAAACATACACAGCCTCTCCAGGTGCCCCATTCAATTGGAGAGCCTTCCTTACAATTGGTTGAAATCTACCCCCTGCCTTGTACATGGTCACTGTACAATAAATAGTTCAAAGGTCTAAACTATCAGACAGTTCAACGTTGTGTCAAATAACGCAGGACTAACGTCACCCAATGATAATGCAAATAGAATTCATTCTGTCTAACTACCTAGCGTGTATTGTCTGTCGTCATCGTCGCGGAAACCATCCTCTCCATCCATACTTCGTGAGTGCGCTCTATCGACGTTATCAATCTACCACTAGCATGGACGGTGTTCTCTTGTCGAGTATCGCGATATCTCTTGGAAGTTGTACTCCTAAGGTGAGAAGAGGTCAACGAGCCCGAGGATTTGCGGATACTGTTACTGGCTAAGCCTGAAAGATATACACTGCCCCCATCTTTACTAATCCATCTCAACCTGGTAAAGGGATACTTCCAACCGCGGGATGAGATTTTGCCATTTACAACGGTAGGCCGATAGCGTGTATCCATAGTACGTAAGCCGTGAGCTCAGCCCATATAAATAACGTAGGTTTGAGACCGAGTCCCGGTCTATGCGGTTTTCAGCGAGAATGGCCCCGGGGATCATACTGGCGTTTGAGATTGCTGAACATCCTGAGACGAACCCCCACCACTTCATTACAACATCCCCCAGGAGAGGAGACTGGCATAACGATACCAAGTCCGAATGGGAAAATGAACGAAAAGAAACCATCGAAGAAGCGAAAAGGAAACCATAAAAACTTGTCATATCAGAAGGCTGATCGATCGCATCGAAGGAGCGTCAACAACTCAAAACAGAACGTCAGTTCTAGAGTTGCCGAAGCTCAGGCTCCGGGTAGGCATCATCCTCTACTTCATATGCGTTATTAGAGAGCAAAGAATCGAGGCTGACACGCCGAGATAGACTTAATTCCATAACGACACCCCGAACGAATCAGAGTGCCGGAAGTGCCGTTCAAACAAACCTAGCCGCACTCAAGAAGAACGTCGAATGTGTACGAGCCACAAATCTACGCCTTCTGGTGTTGCCAGATTGTTCGAGCCACGGAGTTGAGTCGCAAACCGAGAGTCATCGAAGAACGGAAACAATAGCAATCCATACGATATGAAAGGGATCGTGCGTGGTCCTCTATCCAGCAATAATAGGCATAGGTCCTTGACGGGACGTTCGAGAGCCAATGCAGAGGGAGACTAATGAGGCTACCACGATTCCGAGTTACTTTCCATTGTGCAGGTCAAACGTTCGGCAAGCCCGCTACAACGCAATAGTCATCACCGCTGTGAAAACACCGTCGAATCATTTCGGTCGGTAGGATCCAGATGCATATCCAGAGCCAGCACCCTGGCCTTTGGAAGCTGATCGCAGCCTGTTACCGCAAACTGAAGTGTCAGCAAATCGTGTCAGCAATTCCTCCGTCTAGCGCTGTAAATCACACCAAACTCGAAGGAAAAATGATTCCTTACTAGGAATGCTTGGGCTGGGCTGGCGAGACACTCACATCCTGTCGCTTCCTCCGACGGCACGGTTGGTTTCTGGAGTGTCAACGCCGGGAACACCGCGCTCGATTACCTTACGGCGAGAGCTGGGGATTGGGTTTGGCTTTACAGCACCAGATTGGGCAGTCTGACCTGCCGTCGCAGCAGTAGTACGCCGGGCCTTCTCGTCTTCGTTCTCACCCTGTCCCGCCGCCTGAGCAATTGCTTGGGCGTTCTTCTGGTACTTGTAGACAGTCCAATCGAAAACGTAGTCGTACTGGAATCCTTCACGGACGAAGAGATCACGGAAGATCTTTCGGAGGTAGCTGTAGTCGGGCTTGTCATCGAATCGAAGAGAACGAGTATAGTTCAAGTAGATGGCAAACTCATTGGGAAAACCACGGCAGAGGACCTCGGTTGGTGTAGTCATCTTCTTCTCCATGATGCGGTCATACTTCTGCTTCTTAGTAGCAGCCTTCAGACCCTGCCAAGGAAGGGAACCTCGGCAGAAGTACAGCATCACATAGCCCAACGACTCCATATCGTCACGGCGGGATTGTTCTGCCCTCGGTTAGTTTGAACAATGAACAATTCATCCAAGAATATTTACTTACCAACACCGAGATGGGTATTAATGGATGCATATCGAGCCGTGCCAGTCAAGTTCTTGTTCTCACGGTAAGGAATGTGGAAGTGAGTCTTGGGGTCTCGGTATTTCTTGGCCAGTCCAAAGTCAATTACGTTGACCTGGTTCCCTCGCTTACCGATACCCATCAAGAAGTTGTCAGGCTTGATGTCACGGTGAATAAATGATTTAGCATGGATATATTCGATTCGGGAAATGAGTTGGTCGGCGAGGAGCAGCACTGTTTTTAAGGAGAACTTTCTGTTACAAAAGTTGAAGAGGTCCTCCAGACTAGGGCCGAGAAGATCTAGCACCATAGCATTGTAGTCGCATTCGGTTCCAAACCAGCGGACGAAGGGAATACCAACGCCACCAGCAAGAGACTTGTAGACTCGAGCCTCATATTCTAGTTGAGGATGCTTCGCCTTGACAGACTCTAGCTTGATGGCGATTTCTTCGCCCGAGATGATGTTGGTGCCAAGATAAATGTCACCGAACGAACCGGAACCGATCTTTCGGCCGATGCGGTACTTATTACCGACACGGAGATCCTGTAGTAGGTCAGTACCAGTCAGCTCTCAGTTTGTCACCATATTCAAGCTGGGAATAAAGGAGGGCCGTGCAAGACGGGTTTCCGAAGACGTCTTCATGCTGCCTATAGGGGTACCCCCATCAACGCACACCGACATTCGGTCTCCACTATCTAGACAGCGACCAAGATAATCCATACGTGCTCCACCGCTAGGTATGACCATCATGATTAAAATAGTGACATACCATAGTAGTCATGCTGACTATTGGGGTTGAGCTACGAGGCTCGACGAAGGCGGATGAATAAACAGACGAGTCGGGACCTGAGGGCTGATCGACTCGCTGGGTCGATATGAGAGTTTAATCGAGACAATTATGGTCAATCCTGTTCAAGTTGTAATTAGTAAGGCAAATCCCGCTTGACAGGCATTTGTAATGATCTGGTTTGGTGTTCCAAAATAGTCCGTTCAGAATGATTTTTCAACATACAAAAAAACGGCGATTGCTTGACAATAAAGAATGATGAGGGAAAGTGCGTTCAAAATCATAGAAAAAGCAGTCAAATCAAGCCGACGAGACAGATAAGAAGAGAAAAAAAGGTCGGCTCAAAACTCTCGATTACAAAGGAACTCAGAACGAAAGCTGAAAATCGACTGAGGACTAGAATGGAATGGAGGGTTCCGACCGAGAGCAGAAGTATAGAGGAAGATATTGTCTTACCTGGCGTTTGTAGTGGCTGTGACCAGCAAGTTTCCTGGTGTCAAAAGAGGAAAATGGAAAATGGAAAACTGATGGAAAGAATAGAGAGAGGGTGGAGGGCAAAAGATAAAAGTAGAAGACGTGGCCGTCGAATATCGAATTAATTTCGTCGGTCAAGTAACACGTCTCAGTCGAATACGACGGCGAGTGGGTGGTATGGGAAAGATGGAAAGTTAGTGGTTAGGTTCGGTAGGGGGAAGAGAAAAGGAAGAATGAGACGGCGGTGGACGAATTTGGCCTGAGTGGAGGGATGGGCTGGAATGGGGTTGGGCGCGCCTCATAAAGCTGGGCAGGACCGACCCTGGCACTGATTGGGTTTTTGGCGCGCTGAAAGTGGGTGCAAGCGTCTGCTTGGTTTCCTGGCTTGGGCTGGCTTACTGGCCTGCCGTAGGTAGTGCTTGTTAGGCCTGGTAGCCCGTAGGCCCTGCTTGGACTTTACTTTTTTAGTGGACAAATGGAATAAGGCAACTGTGGCTGACAATTACAGTCATTAGCTTTTTTGGGGTAAGTATCTCTCAACACCGTGACGCCCGTACAAAAGCTGCATCAAGTACCTAGGTACAGGTTAAAGTAAGGTACTCCAATGTACTATCATTATTTACTTACCTACATTGAATACTTATCCTGCATAGGTATAGGGTACATGATTATATGTAATTGAGTGACTTCAACTCAACGGGAGGCGGGCCACCCCCCATCTGCGGGTGCCTCTTTACGGGCGGAATTTACTGCAGTTGGTGGGTTTGTTCAATGGTCCTCTTAATGCTCGTTAACCCTTAGCAATGGGATCGCCAGTTTCAGAATATCAAAACCGGCAGTTACCTCTACAGTGACAATCTTTCGTCTTTTTCTTCGCCTTTTTTTTTTTTTTTTTGGTTTGTGCAATAATTAAGACACCGTAAGCAACCTTAAATACGACAATGGTTAGATCCTGTACCTACCTACCTACTAGGTAGGTATCTACCTAGGTAGTAAGTCTGACAAGAGAGAGAGAGAGAGAGAGAGAGAGAGAGAGAAAGCATGCATCGCATCGTGTTTATTTTGAGGCGCCCGAAACGATCAAGTGTAAAAATCGAGCCCCAGTTGAAGCGTGGAAAGGCGCATTGTTGAAAATGCATTGTGAGCGTTAATAATTCAATTTCGGATAGCTCCATCTATCTCGAACCAATAATATAGAGGGAACGAATCGGACCCTGACAAGAGAAATCAGCTACGATCAGCTACTACATATAATACCTATCTATATACTACAAACATGCAGCATGATCACGCAGTATAGAGCGTATGTACGTGCATGTACCTAATACGTCGGAACAGAGCACGAGGGGGACCACGAGGAGGATCACGGAAGGGCGCACCAAAGTGATGATACATCAGGTACGGATAGGAAGGGAAGCTCTGGAAAGCTATTGTAAGCTCCGTGGACTTCAATTGAAAGCGGCCGGAGCGGTAACCTTACCTAGATACATGTCCGTATAACTAAGTGTATAAGTGTATAACTACCTAGGTATATACATGTATATAGGTGTGTACTACTACTCGACAGGACGTTTTTATTATTTAAGCCAGCATGAAGCCCCCATTTCCCCCAAATTTGCATCGCGAACTCATGCCTCATGCGGAAAAGTATTAAAACGCTTAGCAGTATGACACGCCATAGAGATCGACGGATTTAACCCCTACGCTGGCGTGCACTGATTCGTAAGTTTTGATACTGCGAAGCCGCGAGCCGAGTACTATTGTTATTATCTTTTTGTATAACTACTAAATACCATGGACGATAATTCTTCATGTCCTATTTTATTAGTTATTTTGTTAATCACTTACTATGTAAGAGCTCAATGTCTTGAAGAAAGCAAGGCATGATTTTTTGACGGTCCAAAAATAACTTGATCCACCGGGCGGCAAAGGATTTTCACAAGTTCACCAAAAATTCCCAATTCTTGGCCTGAGGTGGCGGCAGGCTGCGACGCAACTTGACATCACAAGCGTACCTAGGTATTCCATAGGTTCCATCCGTACGTGCCCGGGTTTCTTTCTGTCTTACCTGGTGAAACTCGTCTTCGCCCATGCCATGTCAGCTCCGAAATGGAAGGGGTCGTCCCATATATGGACTTTTTTTTTTTTTTTTTTTTAAATAAACATAGGTAGTGACTTTTACAACCCCCCCCCTTTTAAACCTCCCTCCTCCCAATTCAACGGTATTACTTGCAGCAGCACGTCAGCCAGTGGTCATCCGTAAGAGTAACCGAGCATGTCAAAACATGTACCTTATACACACACATACACGCAAATTCCCATTTTCCATATACACTAACTACCTACCTAATATACATAGCGAGATTCAATAATATCTATAATCAAGTTCGCTTCTTTAGGCCGCAAGGACCTGTTGTTATCATACGACCGCGAAACAGGGCATTCGATGGCTAAAAATATACTTCTCGACGGCCCGCTACATCATTGACGATGAGCCGGGAAATGAGCGTCGTATCATAAGACAGAGGCGACATTTAAGCTTAGCAACGGGTGATTCAATGTATAATCGTTCAAAGGGATCCGGTGAGCACCGGTACCTCCACTAAAATACGTCAATCATCTTAAATGTATCTTGCAAATGCATTCATATGCGAAGTACGTGTAAATTCGCCAATCCTGTCAGCAACCTGGCTTCGTGACTCCATGACCTAAGATAAGACAAGACAAGACAACATAAGTTATGCTTGAGTACGATGGCTACCAAGTATTACCAGCCCATCTATTCAGATACTCTTATGTTTTTTTTTTCCCTGGTAGTATCTTTATTATATATATATACTAATATCCAAGCTGACGAGGCGGCTGTGATAATAATAAAAACGAGATACAATATCTTGTAAGCCCTTCTCGCTTCCGCTGGTCCATCCGTAAGTACTAGCTGGTATATATCCCTCTCCCTGTCACCACATGCTCATATAAAGAACAACCTTATCGAGTAACACCAGCGTGCATGGTGACCTTGTAGTTGCATCCAATTACTTCATTCACTCTTATTAAAGCAACCGTCAAATGGTCTCTTGCCGGCTTTGTAGCCACGGTCCACAGATTCGCAAAGGGCGCGCCGAGTCAGTTCTAGCTCAGTCGAGGCTCTGCCGATCCCGCATCTAGACTACCTTGATCATCACCGCAGATCCGAGAAAAGGGAGAACCACGATTTCGGACCAAGGTCACCATCCTATTTGCGCCTCACGGTCGCTATCAAAATCGAGCTCTCGGGTTTCTCCCCGTTTTCTTGCTTCCGCTCCTAGCGTGTACATGTGTGAAATATTCCTTTCTTGGAACTATGTATTATTACATCCCAGAGGAGTTCTTCTTACCGAAATCCCAGCTGCCTTACTGTAATGTGGCGCGCGGGTAAGCACCCCGGCAACTACCCCCGATTCTGCCCCCCTGCAGGCTGTGATGTATGTCACGCAGGCGCCGAGTCCATCAAGTAGCCTGCTAACAACCTCATTCCTACCATAACTATCTTTGCTCAGTACGTGATTACATAGTATTTAATTCGTACTTGGCCCCTGTTTAGTAACCCTGTTTGGATAATTGATCAGCCCCGACGAATCAGCAAATTAAGTATGTAGTATCCAAGATACCTCATGGCCCAGGCTACTAGGTCTAACTTGTACAAAAGCAACCCTTATACAGCATTCTTATATTTATAACATGCCGTCGCGCTGATAATGCAACCACGTTCTAAATTAAAGCCAACCAAGATTATATATATACCTATATATATATATATATATATATATATACTTATTGAGAAGCGCTACTTGGATGTATGCTTGGTCTATCCTACAAACAATAACCAACCCCCTCATAGATCGTACCTTGTGCTTGCAGACCTCAACATCCAACATTTTGCCTGAGAATTTCCAAAAAGTGCCGCTTTAATACACTTAGTTAACTCGCTCAGGATCGATGCTTTGTTCCTTCGTCATCCATTACGTTCACGCTTCGACGCGGGGTAGGTCGTAGACTGCAAGTTCCTCGGCCATAGTATAGGGAATCCCCAGATGCTGGTTTACCTACTGCCATGAGGAGCTGGACTAGCCTTGGGATATCACGAAGATTCAATCTCCCTATAAGAATCAGGTGACTGAGCCCTCTCATCCCTCTTGACTGATCGTAAACAATATCATGTATTGAAGTAGTCTCAAGTCGCCCCGATGTTTGATATTGAACCGACTGCTCCAGCCAAAAGAGGAGATACATCTTTATCTTCTCAAATCTTGTCTTCCACGTATACATGTAATCTTCTTATATTTCGTGGCAGTTTCGTAGATCTCTCAGCTAAACCCTACTAGGTATAGACATGCGACAATGCGTGTCTCTGGACTTCTTTGATTAGTTTGTAATTGAAAGACGACAGGTCTCCACGATGCAGAAGATCGATCCAAAAACCGCCTCTATGCTTCACGGTATGGTTGTTTACCTACGCTGTGTATTTATACACTATATGATACAGAGACATGCCATCAATATAACACGTTTCTTCCTGTAGATGTGAAACCAACTTTTCAAGGCTGGTTATAGCCTTTGTAATTTCATTTTGGCTGGATGACCTACTAGTGTAACAACTGCATTCAAAGGAGCACTGCTTCATTATGTTGCGTTAGACCCCAATAAATCTACCATGTGAATATAACTGCCCGACCAAAAACTTAAATACGTTATACGACGGACAAATTAGTTAACTACTCTACTCGCTCTAGTGTATGCCACCATGTCGAATATCATAAGAAAACAACCTCCGAGCAAAAGTAAAGGAACTTGCGCTCCTCAGCAAACATCGAACCGGAAATCCCACCGGCAGCCCAAACCTTCTGCTTCTAATAATGGGAGACACGCCGCTCTTAAAAGCGCCCCCAAGGTAGCTCTCTCAGCAGGGAGGTGGCAAAATGTCAACCGAGCTATTGAAAAGACGGTAGAAGTAGTCTTGAGCAAGAATTTAACTCTGGACAGCTTCGGGCCTGACTGTTGGGAAATGGACGAAGGCTACGGAGTGGCTCTCGTAGCGGAAATCAGACGGGAAATTAAGGAGACATGCTCGTTAGATAACCCTAAACTCCAGAAAAGGTTAAGGGAACTGGCTTACGATGTCACACAAAAGGAGTTCCGGTTTCCATTCCGGGGTGGTGGAGTCTGGTTTTGGTTTAAAGGTGACTTAGCTTTTTTTCCATCCTTTCCTCGTATGGCCGGTCTAGAGAGCCATTACTTACTTCACCGAAACTCTTCTAAATCATAACGCGATTATTAACCTGCTGCCGTAGTGACCGACCTTCATAAAGCTACTCAGCCGATGCCCGAAAACCTGAAAGCTGGCACACAAACAGAGCATGACATGGTTCTTCAAAAGATGGACGAGGAATCAGGCAGTGCGGCTATAAAAGATGATTTCTTTCGGCAAAGGAAGGCGTCCGTTGTTGAAGAAATCTCATCTGGGTTACCTCTGAACTCGTATTAAAAACGTTAGGTACTTATCGACGGTTATATTTATATAAACATTTTCTTCTACAGTAATACCCGTATAATGAATAATAACCTTCTTCAATTGCCACTGCGGATTCAAGATACCTTTTAGCTCACCTATCATTCTTTGGAATAGGCGTCCCGAATACCTATCGCACCGTGTATGAGAGACAAAGGAGACTCTCGTTTCTAGTTTGTACATTCTATAACCGTTCAGGTCGTCTCATTGGCTTAGGTATTCAAACATTGGCTCTGATTGGACATACCTGGAGATATACATTAGTAAAGAGAATGATAGAATCCCTATGGTAGTTTGATGCTTTATGTTCCCTCAAATTCAATAACAATGCTCTTATTTAATAATTATTCCTATCTAAATAGCGATATAGTCCTCTTTGTAGTGTTGAATGCGGTAACAAATTCATCCTCTCTAACATAGAATAACTACCGGAAGACAAAGGATACTCTGTAGATTTCTCTATGACCAGCTGACATGAATCGCCCTTCTATATAGCCTGTCACGCTCGACCTTCCTGAGCTTTTTCGGATGCTTGCATTTTAATCCAATATAGACATAAAAGAATATAACACCTCATAAGTTGACGTTTGAAAGTCGAGATACTGCGTACAAGATATCAATACTAAACTATACCCCCTTGTCGAACACTCCTAGAGTACTCCTTGAAAATCCTCTTTACCCCATTTTCCTTGTTTGCCCTACTGAGTCACAACGAGATCTTACGGGGATAATTACAGTAGTTAAAAGCAAAAGCAAAAGCAAAAGCAAATTTTACGATGTCAGATTGGGCAGAGCAATGCGACTTGACAGTTCGCAAAATGTATGTAAACAGTCTCCCCCAGAGAAAAAAAAAACTATTGCTGAATTGAATCTTTGATTAGACTGCGACGCGGATTCACGATCGATTGCTTGTATAGAATGACCAGCATAGAGCTTGGTAAAGAGCTTAGAACTGGCGTGATTCTGGTTATCTCCACTGGCAATCGTGCAGTTTATAATGTCAATTTCCGGGATCCGGGTATTAAAGAAGGGCTTTTTAATATGGCGCAATTTGGTTTGAACGAGAAAATGATTTTATATGGATTAGGTTTTCAGTTCAAGAGATATCATTAGCTGATATTGTTGGAATGGAAGGGTATTGGTATTCATTTGGATCTCCTAGAATATAGGGGTACTGAAATAGGGGCACTCCCATAACTGCTACTAAACTCATGTTGTCACGGGTCACCTCTACTTTCACTCGAAGTGCGATATTCTCCCTTTAGCGGCAAAGGAGGGGCTTAAATTAGAAATAAATTTGTTCGTATCTATTGATTTTCTAGGCTGCCTATCCCATACTAATGCTGTGTCTGATTCTGATTGTTTTTAAACCATCCAAAAACTCGATGTCATAATAAGTCATGGTGAGCCATACTTGTAACTCACGGCTTATCTGGCCAGAAAGCGGGTGCTTGTGATAGTTCAATGAAGCTATTATGATTCGCCTATCCGGAAGTGATGCGTACCTAGTGATAATGCGCATGCGGAGGAACATATAGAAGCCATAATCGGTTGTTTTGTATAGTGGGTGAACGTGTGTGACGTCTGTATAAATCAGCCGAGCACGGTGTAGCTGATGTCTACCTGCATCGAACAAGACGTGAGCTGTAATCCTGTAGATATCCAGTCTTATTCAATGGTTTCTGGCACGGTAGAGAATTTCGGAGAACGATACGTCAAGAAGTTTGCCCGCTTCGAAAAGCCCTGGAAAAGAACGGTAACATGGAGCATAGAATCGCCGTACCCATGGCCGAGGCAAAGTTGAGGACACGGCCTGATATTTCTACCTTTTCGTTCAATATTGAGTATCTTGTAACATATTCGATTGCTGATATAAAGGCGAATCGTAGAACCGAGGCGTAGTTAAATCGTGCGAGCTTCAGCTCCCGTTCCTAACGGGCGGTAACAAGGCTCATATAGATACCCCAGCCAACGCCGGCAATACCACCGACGAGGTTGCGGCCCTGAATACTTTTGATAAAGGTGAAGTTAATCAAGCTTACGACGGGCCAAACCCTCCATCCTGCGGCGAGAAGACCGTAGAACTCGGCGCGGCTACGGGCAAGTACGTCCGCCCAGTTGACTCTGCTGTAGTCGATAGCACCTCGAGAGAATAGATATTGTGCACTCTTAGCCGGGCCACTAAGGGGAGCACCGAGGGGACGCAGCATAGCATCTTGGATAGAATGGATGAAGAGGCTAAAGAGAAAGGTGTTGACGACTGCACCGACGGTCTGGTCTAGAATCATCTTGATGATCGTATTGCCAACGTGGAGTTTACGTTCTACTAAATTTCCCTCCTCTTCTTCTTTCTCTAGCGCCTTCTCGTCATTTGCAGCCGCGGAAGCCACAGCGACGGACGTAGGTATTATATGGTATCCCGGAAAAGACTCCTCCAGAAATTCTTGCCTGGTAGGTGGTCAGAATAGTGCACCTGTGTGTTATTTGGGGGCGGTGTTATATTGCCCATTGGCTCAATGCGACTTCACACGTACCATAAGAAGTTAGGGGGAACATTAAGAAGTGAGTAAAGGATGAATTGAAAGACTGGTACCCAGTCGATGATGAGAGGAACCTACAGATCGCGTTAGCTAGGCTTTAACCAAAAGAAGTTATATATATATAGAAAAAAAAAAAAAACAATAAAAATAGGTCGACCGGTTAATTGGATGGTCTTTAACAGAGACATCCTTGGCTATAAGTATTTTCTTAGTTTGGTCAGAATTTATCCATACCTCATTCTGATACGCCGTCAGGCCTTGCGCCAGAAGATTAGAAATAGCCGCAAGAATTGCAGATTGAATAGTAGCGGTGATAATCGGAGAAAAGGCCATGTCAACGGATTTGAGCGTCACCACTAGACTCGCAATCACTTGCTAGAGATTCGTGTAATTTCCAACTCGGATATGGATTATTAAATATGACTATTAAATATGACAGGTAAGTGTACCTAGGTATTTATTGGCCTTCCTACATAGGGATATAGGGACATAGGGTATTAGGGTACAGTGTCAATGTCATCTGAAAATTGGTAAAGACCAGATTTACCAAACAAGTGACAGTGCGTACATGGATATAGGATCCAACCAACCGGAAGCATCCGCCGTGAAGCTTATGCCATCACCAATGCCATCACCACTGTCATCATCACATAACACTACGAGATATATATGAGAGGATATTACTTACAATACAACACTACCTAACTTCTTGATATGATAAAACTTTCTTTTTTTTTTTTCAGTAATTATTTTTATTTTATTTTTTATTCTAAAGACTTTTTTATATAGTCTTAATCTCACTTCACTACCGTACCCTCTATTGGAGCAACATCTGTAAAAGTCGAGACTTGTTGGTTTTGCACAACATTAATCTCAGCTGGCTATGATGAAGAAAGATACCTAGTTTTGATAATCCTCGGTAAGCTCTCGTCATAAATTTGGGAGCGCTGCTACTATAGCTTGATGGGTGAATCTACGCTCTGCTAAGAATCCACATAAATAGAAACTGTACAAGATACGAATAAGCGAATAAAAACTGTGTTCGTTGGTTTCGCTTCGTTCGTGTATCTGTTTGCATTGGACCTCGTGCGTCCCCCCCAGAGCTTTCTGGTAACAGAACGTATCTTAGCGATCGCATCTGGTCATTGTTAGTACCACCCGGACAAATACTTCTAAAAAAAGGACTATACTCACTAAGAAAAGAGAATTCGCCAAAAATGTGTAAAGGAAGACTGTCCACCCGATCCAACCGCCGGTTCCTTTGCCGCCATTCATAAGCTCGGCGATGGCGACTGTCACAATGATACCGACAAACTTATATCCAGAGTAGGCCACGAGGTCCAGAAGTTGAGACTCGTTCGAAATACTTAGAAAGTAACACCCTAACTTCAGCAACAATATCTCGAGTATGACGACAACACCCGCGGTAGAGGCCGTATATCCAAGTAGCTCAGGTTGGAACTGACCCCGCAAGCCCGCTATTAGTGTCGATAATAATATATATGTGACCAGCGCCATAACTGGAATATACATGTCGGGACTATTAATATCGTCGCGTGGTGGTAAGTACCAACCCTCCTGACCATTCGGTCCCACAGCCTGTCTTCGCGACCAGGGCTTATGACGCCAAGGGAAGAGCACTAGGAAGAGCTTGTTGATGACATATTTGTTGGACACGTTAAAATAGTGTTTGAGAGCGGAGAAGTTGACCCATCGGTTCATCTGATAGCATAGATGTTAGTAACATGTAAATGTGTAAATGTGTAAACGTGCAAACGTGCAAATGTAAGCTTCACGTCGGGGTAGAGCGGTTTGCGATTAAACGTACGTTCTGCTCGACATGTTTGAAAGCGTTCTGGCCGACCGTTCCCATAAACTGAGCGGCCATAGGATCACTCATGAAATTGCCATAAGTACCAAAGACATTACTACCAGCGGCGGGTGTGCCTTGTTGATAGGGATTTCCATATACGCCTTGCTGCTGGGGTTGCGACGACGGCATAGGAGGTGGCGGCGATCGTAACTGCGGGACGGTAGAGACGTGTTGAGGTACGGGGTGATGAAGCGGCGGAGAATGGCCGTAGTTTGGGTGTTGCTGCATTTTGGATCTCGATTTTGACCTTCTTCTTAAAGGTCGCAAAGGTGTATCGGAATTATTTGTCGAATGTTGTTATCAGTGGATATGAGGGATACGGAGCGTTGCGAGCGACGTCGAGATACTAGGCGTGATGTTTAAAGGTTCAAGGGCTGATATTTGGCGGCGTTATGTTCTGGAGATGTGTTTTTTATTTTGGAGATTTCTTTAGGTGGTAGATTACAGTATGCAGGGTACGTTGTATACCTGTTACTATGGTACATGCCTAATATTGCAGCTTGTCGCAGCTGTTGCAAGCTGCCGTGTAAGACCCACTGTTCCGAGATTATTCCATTTTAAAACCTACCGGTATGTAGGTACCTGATGCACCTTGGTCCCCCCCCCCAATTGGCACCTATGACGTACCGGAGCCGCAATAAGGTTTAATTCCGAGTAACCTTGTCTCCGTAATCGGGTGTCGATTGGTTCGATTAAACCAATGCATGGATCTATCTGCAGTCTCAGTAAGTCTGCAGTTGCCAGCTGGAAATATACATAGGTACTGTCGTAGGTACATACATACGTATGCTACTTTTCTACCCATTGTGGCTTCTCGCTTCATCCAACTTTTGAATTGGGTTAAGCAATCTCAAGTTTTGAGGGCTTTCGAAAGTGCAAAGCTCTCGAAACCATACCACTCTTGCTTCACTAGGTTGCCCAAAAACACACCTCCTCCAATATGTTGGATACATTCGAAATCCTCACCACCTCTGGGGTCGTGCTCTGGTCGCGGACTTATGCGCCTGTCAATCCGTCCGTTATCAACAACTTCATCTCCGACGTCTTCATAGAAGAAAATGGTGCTGTGGCCGGCGCAAGGAATAGTCAACCCGCAGCAAGCAACCCGCTGTACAAGGCTGATCAGCATACTCTGAAGTGGACGTTTGTGAAGGAGCTGGGCGTAATCTTTGTTGTACGCCACCCTACTTTGACGATGCGCTTGTGCTGTCTAACACGATATAGGCTGTTTACCGGTCCTTATTGCACCTCTCGTGGATCGATAAGCTTGTTGACAATTTAAAAACAATATTTATCGACTTATACGGCGATCAATTGAAGAAACCTAATACTACGATCGTAGAATGTCGCAAATTCGACGAGTACTTTGACCAACAATACCGAGAACTCGAGTCAAGCGGGTCTCTCAATACTGCACGACCCGCTGCGATAACTTCTCTATCGGAGGAGAATGCCATACGAGACAATACCGGGGATGAACCTCCTCTCCCACCCGGCCTTAAGCATAGAGGCAAGGCGCAGAGTAATTCCCAGGAACGTCCATCTACCGCCGAATCCACCCCGAATACTTCCCGGCCTTCCACTCCTAGCGGAAACCATCTGGTCGTGGCGAAGGGCGGTCCTATGGGGAAGATGTCCAGAAGGGCCAGAAAAATAAAAAATAATTCCGCCCCTGTGTCTTCCGGTGACGAGGCACCAGCAAGGAAAACTAAGAAGGCACCCAAGAAAGGCCGCAAGTGGGATGCTGACGGCTTCGCTGACGAAGAGGATGACAGTTTACAATTAGATTATTCGGCGGTCCAGAATACTCTGACGAGTGATAGTGAAATAGATGTAGCTGCTCGATCCACGGCCGGCGAGGGGGTAGATTCGTCTTCATGGGGAACGAAGACATCTAAGGGGCAGTTTGTACTGAAGGATCTGGATGATGAAGTGCACTCTATCTTGGAATCCGCCGAGGCGAAGAATGCCTCCAAGACGGAAGCAAAAGGTGGCTTGGTCGGATCTGGATTGAGTACGATTAGCAGTCTTTTCCGCAACGTAGTCGGCGGTAAGACATTGACGAAAGATGACCTCGACAAAGCCATGAAAGGGATGGAAGACCATTTATTACGCAAGAATGTTGCTCGTGAGGCAGCTATACGACTTTGTGAGGGTGTTGAGAAGGAACTCCTTGGTGTGAAGACAGGCAGCTTCGAGAGCATCGATGCCCGCATCGCCAAAGCCATGGAGGCTTCTCTCACTAAGATGCTGACACCTACTTCATCTTTGGATCTCTTGCGTGAGATTGACTCTGTTATCAAGCCCCCCGCGACGTCGATGCGAAAGCCAAGACCTTACGTCATTTCTATAGTTGGAGTAAACGGCGTCGGCAAGTCGACCAACTTGTCCAAGATCTGCTATTTTCTGCTACAAAATAAATACAAAGTATTAATTGCAGCCGGAGATACATTCCGATCAGGGGCTGTGGAGCAGCTCAAGGTTCACGTACGGAATTTGAAGGAGCTAACTGAACGTGAAGGTGGTCGGGTAGAGATCTTTGAAAAGGGGTACGGTGGCGATGCTGCCACAGTCGCCAAGGATGCTGTGAGAGAGGCAGCAAATGAAGGATTTGATGTAGTCCTCATCGACACAGCTGGTCGACGGCATAACGATCAGAGACTGATGTCGTCGTTGGAGAAGTTTGCCAAGTTCGCCCAACCAGACAAGATTCTAATGGTTGGCGAGGTAAGATTCACAAAAATTTCCCTATAAAGCGATTCCCTTACTGATGTTGTAATGGCAGGCGCTGGTAGGGACAGACTCGGTCGCCCAAGCCAGGAATTTCAACTCGTCTTTCGGTCCCGGACGTACTCTAGATGGATTCATTATCTCAAAATGCGATACCGTCGGCGATATGGTTGGCACTTTGGTCAGCATAGTCCACGCCACAAATGTGCCCGTCTTGTTTGTTGGTGTTGGACAACATTATTCAGATATCAGGAATTTCTCTGTTAAGTGGGCTGTGGAGAAATTGTTGAGCAATAGTTAATTCGGCCATCTACTAATATTGAGAAGGGTTTCCCATAATATCTATAGATCCATAATATAAGAAGCCCGTCTACTACCAGACCCTCTACATCGCTAGCAATGGCACAGGTAAAAACTACCTACCTAAATACATGCTAATCGAGAATAGGCCCCTATATCGTTCGGCCTGTTGGGTAAACAATAACCAATCAGCACTGTATATTCTCGTGTGGAGTCCATGTCTTCCCCACGGGGGAGTAGACTACGAAACTATCCTCGTTGATTCCCTCGGGAATTCCAATTTGCCTCCCTGCATCGATCATGGTCCAGTAGTCCTCTGTTCCCGAACCGAGGTCATGATATTCGCCACGACGATCGATAGCTGTCATGTTGGTAAACGTAACGTTGTTGAATATTGGTAGATCTGCTCTGTCTTTTGCGATAACCCACTCCTGGAAGAACTGAGCGACACCAGGTCCAAGACAAATATGGAACTTTGGGTCGTCAGGCGAGTCTGCTTTCACTTCTGCAACATATTCCTGGTCGGTGCGGAGGTTCTTCATATATCTTTGGGAAGACATTAGATTATTTCCATGAGCGCGGACAGCCAGAATAGCAGTAGGTGGATAGTATAGCTTACATGTGCCCCGATATACGAGTGTACACCTCAACAGCCACCGATATTTTGTCGTCAGGGCTGACTGTAAAGTTTTCCTTAGGGATAAAATGAGGCCCGGCTGGAAACCATTCGACCCAAGCACTCGCAGTGGTCACCTCATTCTCGCCGATCTATATTGAGAAGCTTCGTTAGCCTGCTTCCTCGAGCCTCTGAAGCACTTCTCGAATCAGATGCTAGAAGAGAAATCGAATGAAGCAGCATACATACCTCGACCACAGTCCCAGCCTGGAGGAATGGGTACCAGTTCACGTTATCGCAATCATCTCCCATGATTCCTACCCACTGCGCTAGAGAATGTCGTTTGTCAGAGTCGCTAAGACTTGCATTATCGGGTGCCTTGATCCATGGCACATTCCACTCTGCAGAAACAGTGCGTATGGCGGGTAGTTTGTCTACTTCCCTCGTGGTTTCTGTTTGTTTTATATTTATAACGGCACCTCCAAGGAACGAACAAACGTATTTGTTCATGCCGATTCCGAGGGGCCATCTTCCACCCCCTAGGGCATTAGCGATGGTGGTAAGTGTGCATAAGCACAGGAGAGCGAAGCCTGGCGCATACATGGGGAGGTTTATTTTCGGATTTGGTTGTGTATATGGAATGCAAAGTGAAGTGAACAAGTCATACAGAGAAAACATGTAAGGGAAAAGGAGGTTATATATGAAGTTCGAGGCTAAAAGCCCGAGTTGCATGATGTTCAACAGTCACTGTTTATACTTATTTACCCTCAATTGTCCATCCCATTTTCTCTAACAATGACCAGTCAGATACCTAGGTAGTTAAAACCCACCATCTCTTTACTGGAGTGAATGATGCCCATTGAATGTTCTAACTCACACTTGCGTTGTCCCAATTCTTTGAACCCCTGACTCACTGTACATCTAACCTGGCAAACATGGCGAAACCCAGGACGTGCTAAAATAACGAGATACTGTAGATACAGAAAAGTGTCGATGCATGTTAGCGTGGCTATTATCATCCCCCAATACTCATAGCTACGGAAATCCGAAGGAAAACGGGATATCAATTCGTAAAGGTCCTAGGTCTAATATAAGCTGGAATTTACGCAGGCGATAGACCTTAGGACTAAATAAACCAGATCCCATATTAAACTACAGCAGACATTCCGCTATGGTAAATAGTAAATTACTATTGTTAGAAGGTCTCGTGATAATAGTTATTGCAACCCCTTGGACACCTGTCGCCATAGCGCACCATATGACAATTATCTCTTCCACTGGGTTACGTCCACTAGATAGTACCCGCGTAACTACAGCCGTAGACTAGACAGCAGAGTACCATAGATTTAGCTGTAATTTATTTTTAGTAATAATGCTGTAAGGCAACGTTTAAACAGTGCCATATTAAGCCTCTTGGTGAGCTACAGCATACTTAATATTTGAGCTCGAAGCGTTAAAACGGACACACACCAAACCTAATACTGAAGCTTTATGTGTTACTATAGATCTTACACTAGCAATAGAATGGTTGGACGGCTGAAATGGACTCCGAAATCTCTTAACCTAGGGCATGTATGATAGGAAAGCTGTAGACGTAGAGAGTCAAGTGAGTCGTTTCATAAGTATCTGTCTGTATAGGCACAGAGTACGTTGAAGGGCATGTGACCGAGGCAAGTTAACTATTTAGACCAGCACCATAGACAAGTTCCGGGTAAACTGATGCCGGAGCCAATGTGGCTTGCTTATACCGAGTCCTGCATGGGTAAGGAACAACGAACTCAGTCCCGGTCTCGCCAGACCTATGATAAGCCATTGGATAGTTAGAGTGGCCACCAGTGAGAGGAAGCTTTGCCACGCCGTGTTTATAGTTGGCTTATTGGACAAGTTGTGGTGGGAATAAGAAAGCATGTGGGACCGGGGAGAGGAGCTTGTCTTAGTGCTACTGAAATAAGCTCGTAGACAAACAAGTACTTACTGGGTATGGGAATTTGAGCCGCGTCCCAAATGTCTGGGATTTACTTGGAGTAGAGGTGTAATATTGATTGGTGGATAGTCTTGAGACGTCTCAAGCGAGATGACAGCTGTTGATGTAAGAAGATCTGATCGACCATCGAGAACCAGTCAGAGGCGACTGTGCGTGCATTGAGGAGATCTAGAAGATGGAGATCTAGAAGATGTCCTACCGATCTATGCCGTCATAATTGTATAGGTAGTTATACCGAGGATACATAACTATAAAGGTATTCATATTATGTAGTTAACTACCTATACCAAATATTGTTCAGATGCTAGGTAAGGACTTAAACTAGCATCCAGACTATATGATATTAGCGGCGGCTCACCATTGCAAGCATTGTACCGAGCCTAGGGTCCATCGGCAACCCCCACATCCCGAGCTGGTACATAGGTACATAGGTACCAGGTATGATGTAAAATGTTCCGGTCACCCGTTGATCAAAGCCGTTGTTTACTACCTGGTACTTTTTTACACTTCAGCGTTTATGCACTTCCCTTTCATTCAGCCTTTACGTACCTACACTTATGTGTATTGGTAGTTATAATAGAGGATTGACATAGAATCTGTAAATATACTGACCCTAACCTCCCCTGGGTAAATACCTGTTTGGAAGTGCATTGAGATGGAAAAAGACATTCGAATTACTTATTCGGTCAATACTAAAACCTTACAGTAGGTAATATAAGGTAATGTACAGTGGTGTGTCTAGGTGGGGGGCCGAATGAGGTGCCACGGAAGCCAACGTACACTTTTAGTTCTAATTTAGAGTTTTTAGCCTTGGTAGCGCTTGACCAATACCTTGAACTGGGCTGCCAATGCAGCATTAGGGACTTAGGTAGGGACTAGCCGGGACCCGGTGAAATCGATTAGAAGGAGTTGCTTTCTCCAATTCCAATACAACTAATATACACATGCACCAGTGCGAACCGAAGTGGACTTTTCCCTGCATGTTTTTTAACAGGTCATCACATTTTAAAATATTCATTTTTACATACTACCTCATCCAAGTTAAAGTTACCTTTAGGTATTGATCTCGGCTTCATGTAATATGTAATATGTAATATGTAAATATAGGTATGTACATGCTATTAATTCTTTAGTATCTTCCATAATTCTTCTTAGTTATTTTATATAGCTAACCCCCCTACTTCCCTGGAATGATTGTCACATACATACATTATATTATCTAGGGATTAGGACTTACATTATTATATGCATACCAGGTAACAAACCTTAGTACTTTCAATTCGTACCTACTACTAAGGTATTAACGCTTTCTCCGCGTCTCTTCGTCTCTTCGTCACTTCGTCACTTCGTCAATCATTCATCTTGTGAAAACTGAAAACCTCAACTCCCGCTCGTCATCCTACCGTCTTATAAACGTCAAGGCAAAGCATACTCCCTCTTGAATTATTCTTGGCATCACTTACAAATGCGTTCCTTGTACTCAATTATGAAGACATCTTATCTATACTGAACTATCTTTCAACAAACTGTCGAATCCTAATCCTACCTACCTTTTCCTTCAACTTATACATAACACAGGAAATCCTTTGGGATACAGCTACCCAATGCTTATAGATCAAACACAATATCCCGACCAATCCGACCTGTCACGCTTCACCTGCCCTTGCTAACCACCCCCTAGCCAACAGCTCCGTTCTCGTTGGAGCTTCTCGGCCAATCTCCACGTATTCTACCACCCCGCGACCTAATTTGCAGCCCAATCGCTGCATCGCATCATTTCTCTCGCTAGCTGGCAAACCTGGCTGACGGCTGCTTCGAACCAAATCAAGCAAGCCTTGCCCCCGGAGCCTGACCTGTTTAGTCCCTTCAACATCTGATCATTCCCTTCTGACTGACCGCATGTCTGGTTGCCTGGTAGCCTGCCTGGTAGCCTGCCTGGTAGCCTGCCTGGTAGCCTGCCTGCATTTGCAAGACCCGCGGTCGTGACTGGGTGCTACTACCGCTGCTACATCATCCAAACGCCTTGTTATCGTTTGTCGTGGATGCCGCGGTTTCTCTATAATAATCCGCCCTCAAGCGTTTGTTGCTACCAGACCACGGACACTTACATGGTGCACTCGACAGATCGTTATCAATCTGCAACTGGATCACGCATCGTAATATCTGGTCCAATATCCTAGCCAGGTTGTTATGGTATTCTCCACAATCTGCCCACTCAGGCGTTACCCGTTGGCCGCATTCCAAGGGTCGATAGCCAGAGCTGCCAGGATCGTGCCAGGATATCGACGCGCCCCATCGCTATCCGATCCTCCCCCCCACCATCACCTATCGATATTTCATCTTCTAATACAATAATAGTCAAATTATGAGTTTAGTCAATTGACTGATCACGCAGAACGAGCTGCTGTTTGAAGGTGTCTTTTTCGTTTGCTGCCCGTCATGTCTGCGATTGTTCAGAAGCCTCCGTCCTCGGACTTGGCTGATAGTCCTAACAATACTCTTCCCGAATTAATAGAAGCCGACTACTTAAACCAGGTTCTACAGCTTTCGCCCGAGAAGACCGAGGCCTATCTCAACGAACTAATTATGAAGGCCACAACTTTCGGTATTGCCATCTCTTCGCCGTCGAGTTCTATCTCGATAAGTAACAAGCGAAACCCATCTGGCGCCAAATCGAGCGTCACCATAGATACAAACCATGCCCGTACCGTGTCTACGGGGTCAGAGGGCTCCGCGAGTACGACTCTCACTTCACATTCCTCCACTAACGGATATCCTGAGACCACGGGACGAAGCATTGCAAGGAAGCGATCGAGGGCTCTCACGTTTGCTCAATATGATAATTACCTCGCGCAAGCTGAGCCGAATCTCAACCAGCCCAAATTCATATCGCCCTCACCGACGGATACCGAGTCCACACGGAGCATTTTCAGTGTTAGCACGAACAGAGGCTACCTCAGCTTTAGGAGAGGGCTTTCTAAATTACGCCGTAGGCGAAAGACTCCGTCTTCTCTAGGAAACATCGTCATGTTTGTCAAGTCTCTCGGTAACTTGCAATAAGGATGGCACTAATAGTCTTATGTTATCGTACAGGTCGTGTAGTGCGTGCCGAGAAGATCTCCAAGTTGACCAACCTCTCCGTAGATTGCCATGTGGACATAGTTATTGTTCAAGATGTTTGAAGATCATGATCAATCAGGCAACGACCGACGAATCTAAGATGCCACCGCGCTGCTGCACCCAACCGATACCGAGTCTGATAATTAAATCTATATTATCACGTGAAGAGCAATATAGATTTCTCAAAGCTGTGGTGCAATTTAGTACGCCCTGGGAGTCGAGGGTATTCTGTTCTAACCCGGCTTGCGGCGAGTTTATACCACCGCAGACCAGGATCGATCCCAAATATCCCTTCCAAGTCGTCTGTCGCAAATGCAAAACCCGAGTTTGCATGATGTGTAAAAGGGATGCACACCCCATAGGTCATGATTGTCCGGACGATAGGGAATTAGATGCTGTCTTGAAAATGGGAGAGAAGTCAGGCTGGAGGAGATGTTACAAGTGTCGATCACTTGTAGAGCTCACACAAGGCTGCACGCACATGACATGCAGGTGTCGAGCGCAGTTTTGCTACATCTGTGGCGCAGTCTGGGATCAGATGGTGGGTTGTCCTAATTTCTGCAACGGCGAGGCCGTGATGGAGGATCGGCGCCGCGAGGAAGAAGCCCGGGCAGCAAAACTGGCGGATGAAGAGGCGGCTAAGCAGGAAGCTGCTGCGAAGGAAACGGCAGATATTCTCGAAGCAGTAAGACGTACCCACAGCTGCGAGGAATTCAAAGCATTGCAAGAGGAGCAAGTAAAGGAAATGGAGAGATTCCACGTTTTTGAGAGGAAATCGAAATGGCTCATGTGGACCAGACACGCGCACGCGAAACTTGCTCTGGTAGAGAAGCACTCAGCAAGTATCGAGAGGATGAATGAGCGGCATGCTAAGACGGCAGCCAATCTTGAAGATCGACAGGTTGTTGCAGAGATGGAATTGCGCTCAACATTAGAACAGAGCGAGCGGAACGTGCGAATTCGGCTTAAGCATATGGAAGCATATTGCGATGGCCTTGGCAAGAATCCAGATAGGAATATGCCTTCCCGAATTGTGACAGAACGGGATCTGAGAGAGCTCGGACAACAGTATAATGTTGAGAAAAACATGAAGCAACTCCACCAGGCCAAAATCAACGTTATGCGCGATAGACAGACTAAGGCCCTTGAAGAGTTACTCGAAAGACAGGAGTCGGAGATGGGTAAACTCATTGAGAAAAATAAGAAAGAGCTGGAGAGTCTCGAATCTGATTTTGCAGACGAGGAAGACGCCTTGACAACGACAATGAATCAGCGCAGAGCAGCACTTCAGAAACGATGGGAACTTGAGATGGAAGTGATGCGTAAGGAATTGGAAAAGGACAGAGGACTGAGTTACGCTCCGATGCGTCCTCCCGAATGGTTGGACAACGAAGAATCATCAGGAGATGCACTCTCCGCCGTAGATGAATAGCATACCTCGGCGAATATCCCATGATATACCTACCATATTCGACGGACAAGCCCTTCGATGCTATATATTATATGGCTTACCAATCTAGCCAATAGTTGGTCGTTCATTTTTACATGCATAGGTTATTGGAAACCCTCTTGCTCTCCTCCTTTATAGCTCGGAGATTTCGGGCTAGCAAGGTATTCGAACACGGGTTTAAAGACGAAGTTCGAGGGGTTGCAATCTCGCACGGCGTTGGAGTAGGGGTTGCATAGAGCGCTAAGCATTTGAATTAGAAAATTTGTTCCATTTGGGTATACCCAATGATAATCATGACAGGATGGTATATGCATGAGCAGATATGGAGAAATATTTAGGCAGAGGCATATGGTGAGGACGCGGCTAAGGTAGGGCCATCTGCCCGCATAATATAAATATTCGCCATGTATGATATTATGCAGGCTCTCAATGCTAACTACATCATGTGCCATATATTAAAATATGTCTTAAGTCGAGATAGTGATGTTGGTGGACGTGCTTCATGCCACACTTAAAAGTCTTCTTGGTGAGATAGAGATAGGTAAGGATACACGCGGATTTTGAACTACTCAGGGTAGACTTGTGTTTTATGCATAAAACAAAGGATCTTTATTAATTCCATATAGTAACATGGCTATCGTCGAAACTAAGTCGGCTAAATAATCTAGAAAACTTGGTTATATAGAATGATACTAAACTGTATGTATGTATCTATTGAATCCGCAATGGACGGCAGCGTCAATCGCCAAAGAGCCAAGGTCCTGTTAAAAGAGTTAGCTACCGTAGTGGAGGAAAGATATCCGATATGACAGTACAACTCGTGGAAAAAGTGTTCAGAATATGTAAGAATTAAATGTCACCTTGCCACTTGATATAGCAGCTCCGGCGAGAGCGCCATCGAAGCGGAATCAATCGCAAATTACCTCATCATAACAGGCAGAAGGTTGTGGGAATGTTTCTGGAGGAAAGCAGAATGAAAGACTTACCTATTGTTATGATGTATTTATCTTTGAGGGTGGTTGACCTCTACCTCATAAAAGAGGAAAGAAAAAAGGAAGCATAAGTCAATTTGAGAATGAGAAGAAATCTTTTAGAGAAGTTCTTGCAGGTTAGACCCACTTTGAATTTTGGGGGTTAGGTGGTACCTTACCTTACCTAAGTTAGTGAGGTCGGGTACGGCTTAGGTGAAATTCCGGCTTAGCCCTAACTTTCGCCCACACAAGATTCCAACTTCCCACGGGTTTGTGCGCGACTTGAAGAAAAGTTCAGCCCAGGACAATTCAAGGTAAGGAGGGATTTGAGCCAACAACCAACGACATCACCAAATCAGTAAGTCTTTCACTTTCTCCCGCCAACCAGATGATCTTCTAAGGAAAGAAGAAGAAAAAAAAAACAATTATACTTTCTATTTCTCCTTTTCCTTTTTTCAATTGTCTCTTTGTTTTCCCAATCTTTCTAACTGCGACCTCCCCTCTTAAAAATACCCACTCCATCTCTAACAACAATTCCTATTAGCACACCGTCACAATGGGCGACGCATCCATCGAATCTCCCGAATGGCGCAAGGTCGAGGTCGGCCGTATCGTCCTCGTCCAGGGCAACAGCCCCTACGCCGGTAGACTGGCTGCTATCGTCGAGATCATTGACCACAAGCGCGTACGTTAATACCCCCCGAAATCGGCAAACCCTGGGAAGCTTTGGGGATTTTGTGCGAATTATACCGTGATTTATGGTAACTTGTGTATTGACTTGGAAATTTATCTAGGCTCTGGTTGATGGACCCTCGGCAGACCCCAAGCTGGTTGTTCCCCGACAAGCCATCTCTTTCTCCGATGTGCTCCTATCCGACCTGAAGATTCAGAAGTTGCCCCGTGCCGTCCGAACGGGAACCCTGAAGAACGCGTGGGAGAAGGCCGAGATCGATGCTAAGTGGAAGGAGAGCAAGTGGGCTAAGCGAAAGGACCAGACCGAGCGAAGAAAGGCGCTCACCGACTTCGACCGATTCAAGGTCATGCGACTCAAGAAGCAACGACGATTTGAGGAGCGAAAGGCCCTAGCCAAGGTCAAGGCATCCGCATGAGCGGGGAAAAAAAAGGAGCAGGAGGGGGACGGAATGGTTGGTTCTGTTACAACGGTCTCTTTCAGCTAGAGAGGAGGGTAGTCTACGGATCTGGTCTGCATGAAATGACACATTGGCATGGGGTTGCTGGTTTCTTCTGATTCGTCTGGCAAGACCTGTATGTCACTCATAAAATTCTCGATGAGGTGACCGGCGTCAATGATAGGGAAATTCACAACAACCTGAGGCTGTCTTCGACGTGATTACATCTTCTTTGGCCGGGTGATCATTTATGCTATCGCGTGGACATCATACCCAGATTCTCGAGGTTGCGGCAGTGTAGATTCGATACGCAAGTTTACAAATACAAAACCTACGAGGGGGTCCCTAATAGTTATGGAACACATTATGCCTAGTTACTATGAAATGTAAGGCATTAGTACCTTTTACCAAATATCATTCTAAAAATCCCACCTCTCAAAATGGAGATAAATGCCTTAGTAGGTATTTACCTATAGTACCTACCTAACTAAACCTAACTTACTAATATACATAGTTAATATCACAAAAGTACATAAATAGAGGAGTTCAACGGTGGTAACAGGCGATGTTTTAGGAGAACCTACCTAGGTAGGTACCTAATGTACCTATCGTAGGTTAACTCAAGGAACGTTATGTAGATTAGGTACCAGGTAGGTATGTACCTAAGACAATTCCGTACCTCCCTAAAGACTTCCAATTGCACAGGTAATATACATGTACCTACCTACTATGCGTAAGGAAGATATATGTAGGTACCTACCTACCTGTATTATATGAGATACGTTACTTTCGGCAGTCACGTAATGGTTAGATAAGTGCCTAAACTTTTTGCATGGGAATTACCATAAATCCGTATTTGGACTAGCGCGGGCGCTCGCAAAACTGGCAAACCCTAGGCCAAACAATTGAACAAAAGTTCACAGCTGTAAGCAACTTTTCTTCATAACCGAACCGCTCAACCCCCCCAAGGTACAACCAATTACCCCCGCTATCTAACTTCGGCGTCATTCTTAACCTGTCGCTTTGGTAAGTAATCGATATTTCTAATAAGTCCTATTCTTCATATATAACCTCATCTATTTTTCTCATAACAAATGTAAGAATAATTTGGGGAAAGTTGGCCAAGTAAATTTGAGGGTTTAGTACCTCTCAAAACCCCACGATATCGCACATTATCGCACCCACCTCCCACCTCGCACATCGCACATCGCACATCGCACATCGCACATCGCACATCGCAGAATAAAAAGCTAATTCCGAACCCCACCAGACTCACATTTCAATATGGCCAACCCCAGAGTCGAGGAACTTCCTGATGAGGAGCCCAAGAAGGTCTCCGTCGAGGAGCACGACGATGACGATAGCTCTGATTCCGAGATTGAGGTCGGCGAGGGCGGCGCTTCGGGCTCTACCGCCGTCGTTCACTCCCGTAACGAGAAGAAGGCCCGCAAGGCCATCGAGAAGCTTCACCTCACCCGCGTCACTGGAATTACCCGAGTGACCCTCCGACGACCAAAGAACGTAAGTTACAGCGGGACGTGAGAATTTTATTTCGGGTTAGGATCGCACTCTCTAGTTGTGATCGTGCGCAAAAAAAAACCAAAGAAACAAAAAAAAAAAAAAAAAAAAAAAAAAAAAAAAAAAAAAGGGAACAATGATTACCTCTAGTGCATTACCCCGCTAGCATACCTGGGCATTATACAACTTTGCGGGATGAGGCGAATTATTCGCTTTTAGTCGAGTTGGATTACTTTACCTGTTCGTGGCTAACCCGCATCACCTGCAGATCCTGTTTGTTATCAACAACCCGGAAGTCTACAAGTCACCCAACAGCAACACCTACATGTAAGAACCCGCTACGGGCTATATATGTTGCGTAATTACCATGACTAACAACTCTATTAGTGTCTTCGGTGAGGCCAAGATCGAGGACCTGAACTCGGCTGCTCAGCAAGCTGCTGCCCAGTCTCTTGCCGCTACTGGTGGTGACCACGACCACGCTGGTCACGACCACAGCCACGGCGAGCCCAGCAAGGCCGTTGAGGAATCCGAGGACAAAAAGGATGATGATGATGATGACGATGAGGAAGTCGATGCCGAAGGGCTCGAAGATAAGGATATCGAGCTGGTCATGACTCAAGCCAACGTCAAACGGAACAAGGCCATCAAGGCGCTGAAAGAGAATGATAACGACATAGTCAATTCGATTATGGCGCTGAGCGTTTAACGACCGAGCTTGATTAAAAAGGGAAAGGTCTAATTGCGGGCGCGTTGGGCGGATGCATTGCGACAACGGGAAAAGTCTGCACGGGGAAATGAAAAAAGACAAAAGGTAAGTCGGTCGGGCTGTGTATTACATGCTACGTACGATACCTTACAATGGATTATTGAGCCGTTATGAATAATTCGCTTCGCGGTTTACCGATGATTTCGTGTGTTTGGTTCTTTTTTTTGTTCTTTTTCGGATGTGACTATGTCTTTTAATATGAAGGTCTTGCTAGCAATACTTTATAATACTGGAAAACCAAGCCACCGTAAATCTTATTTGGCCACTTAATCAACATTTTCAATCTTTACATGTAATTGCAAGTAACGGATGTATACCAGGCGAGTAGGTACCTGAAGCATCCGATAATTCAAGTCAAGCTTGAGTATCCGGTAAATCACGTGACCGACAGTACCTGGTAATCACGGGATTTGAGTAATTGTGGCACCCTGCAAAACGTCGGAGTTCTTCGGCTGGGATTACAGCAGCCAACATCCGCTGCGAATTGCTTCACATATCCACTCCTTACCTTTTTCCACATCACATCACAAAAATGGCCGCAGTAAGTATTCCCTGTTACAAAATCCCTGGGCGAATTCTATTGAGTTTCATTTGAGGGGGGTGTTGACCTCGTCAATTGGATCCTCAATGGTGCCGGAAATTTCTATTTTGAAAAATGGATAAAACATGAGCTAATTTCTAATTTTCCGTTTCCTCCCACATAGCGAAGCGCAGCCCTCAAGCTCGACTGGACCAAGGTCACCTCCTCGCTAGGTCTGCGCGGACAGACCGTCGCTAGCCTGCAGGCCTTCAAACAGCGAAACGAGAATGCCCGCCGCAAGGTGCAGGCTCTATCCGAACTACCGACGACCGTGGACTTCGCGCACTACCGCTCGATCCTCAAGAACCAGGCCGTCGTCGACGAGATCGAGAAGCGGTTCGCCGCCTTCAAGCCCGCTCAATACGATGTTAACCGTCAGCTCAAGGCTATCGAGGCTTTCGAGATCGAGGCCGTGAAGAACGCTCAGAGCACCAAGGAGAAGGTCGATCTAGAATTGAAGGACCTCGAGGCTACTCTCAAGAACATCGAGACGGCTCGTCCCTTCGATGAGCTTACCGTTGACGAGGTTGCTGCTGCCGAGCCCTCGATCGACGAGAAGACGGCCAAGCTCGTGTCCAAGGGCCGCTGGTCCGTTCCGGGATACAAGGTACGCTCCCTCTTTGTTGTACCCAGATATGGGGATATATATATATACGCATATATATTGTATATGTACATTGTAATGTCGACCATGACGCTAACACCCCGTACAGGAGAAATTCGGCGACCTTTCCGTACTATAGACAGCATGCGTATCGTAGTAACGCGAATTGCATTACCGCTCCCTTTCCCTTGTGTACTCTAGCATTGTAGATAGGAAAGCCGGGAAGAGGCTAAGAAAGTGGAATTAGAGGCGTCGTTAATCAAGCAAATCCCTACGTATGTTTTTCGTGTCTGTGCTTAGGCGAGTGATGTTCTCCTTAACTCTTTTTTTTTTATTTGGAATATCTATCTGGCTACGCAAAGCGCGCGCCCAGTATCAAAAGAGACAGTGTCCAGTTTTAGGTGCTTCACGCTGCAGTCTATGTCAGGGTCCGAGGTACAGTTATTATACCGTGTGACCTAACTAAGCCTTGGACACCCTAACATTGTGGTAACCTTAGACTACTCCCATATGTCTTGGTGTTTCTCTAGCTATTCATAAGTCTTTTGTGCGGGTACTCTCAAAGGACGCGTTGCAAGCTTACTCTAGACACACGTATGCTTGCGTTGTAGCCTATCGCCGATCTAAGCAAGCAAACGTAGATGGGCTAGAGCGAGGAAATAATATATTTTCTGATGTTACGTGCATGGGTTTAGGCGATAGTTGAATCCATTGATACGTAGTTAACCCCCCATCGAGCCACCCATACTGGAATTAGAGCCGGATCTCTCTTTCGTAGAAACATGAATAGGTACCTAACGTAAAATTCGAATTTTATTGCCCCATTTCTCAGGGAAACATAGACGGGTCTAAGGGTTTCAATTTGTTAGGTACCTTCTGACCATCGCACGGATTCATCCCACATCCTGAGTGCTCGACAACTACGTACCTGTTATGTAGTTACCAGACAACTATATAAAGTTTTACATTTTTAGTGATCAAATCAAAACCTAGACATTTTAAAAGCCTACCTAATCTCCTGACTTATCGACCATCAGACCAGACCAACAACAACCTTCAGAAAACGAACATATCGCGCCTTACACATATAATTGTGGGAGATCTTACTACAACCAGATATCTGTCAACTCCTGAACTAAAACAATTTAAAGTTCATGCGATCCAATCATGACTACATGGTACCGTTACCAAATTCCATTCCTTATTATTGACGTGTATCTTGCCGGCTAGGCCATACGCCCGTAACCACTCAGACAACGATTCCAAGTCCGAAACCAAAATGCCAACCTATACGACACCAAAACCTTACATTTGACGCTTTACAACACTTACACTATTCCCTAAAGAGCACCCTAGCGGGTTGGTCATTGATAAGGGTGGCAAATGGGAGTAGTAAAGATCACATGAAACCAATACCAACCGCATAGACAATAGCTGCTTGAAAGCCAGGCAAACACTAAGTATCAGACTCTGTTGTAATCGATACTCGGATGCCCTCGCCAATTGTACACTGACAATGCTACTTACTTTTCAACGGAGACAGTGAAAGAATACTTTGGGAGGAAAGGAACGGTGGTTACTCACAGACCAGTCAATGCACCATATTCCCACGGTCTTTGCGGCAGACACGACCAACTGCGCCTATTTTGTTTGAAAGACAGGAAGCACGCCATAAACTCTTTCAAATCTTCTTCGGCGTTACGTTTCCAAACCGACCCAATTACTACGGGCGGTGGCGGGAGGTCCGAAGGTAAGTTTCCATGCTGACTCTGCTGTTTTGCTACAAACTAAAACTTCTTCTAACCTAGACGACGCTCTGGATATACATAGTACTAAATGGGAAATGCTCATAATAAAAATACAACGAATTAAGCAGCTAAGTTAGGACTATCTTCGTTGTGGCGGGAACTAGAACAATCGCCTTAGCAGATGTCGGAATAATAAGTTGGCTGTTGTTCAGTGGGAACAACGATGCGAATTGTCTATATTGGATATTCGCAGACAATGAATAGAGAATCATCTACTTTAGCTTAGGAGTTATTAAGTTGCAGTCGTGCAAGGCCAAAAGTTACCACTTACTTAAAACCTAAAGGTGAATGAACAAGTTCAAATTGATGTTTTGCGTATATTGACTTTGTATCTCGAGCACTTTGAGTTGAATTATTATTGTAGTTACTACACATAACTATATGTACCTATGGTATAACTAATGGTAGTTATAACTACATACGTTAGTAGATAGTAACTACATAGGTAGTTACGAAAGGTACATAAGTGGGACCTGGGTATTTAGTTCGGTAGGGCGGGAAAAAGAGGACAGAGAGCGGGCCATAGCGGACAAGGGCCTGAGCCTACCAAAACATAGCTTGGCGTAACTTTAGAGTGACTTTAGCGTGACTAGTGCGCCCTACCTGCAGGTGTTTTCTTCAGCCCTTCCGCCTCGTTGGTTACTTTGTAAAGATGTTCCCTACCTAATTCCTTTTTACTCTCTACCAATCTCCACGCTACACATCGATAATCCATACCTACCTCTACCTACCTCTACCTACACGCATACACATACCTTTCGCATCTTCAACCCAAGTACTTCTATTACTCCTATTAATTCTACTGCCCTTACTGTCCCTATTATTCAGTGCACTCTCGATATCCACTCCTAAAAGCTCTTGAGCAAATTACTTCCAACTTCACCTTTCAAGGCAATTGAAATTGAACCTTTCCGTACCCGCATTCGAAAAGGTAGCGCTACAACCTCACGAGACACCATGGCGTCCCTCGCCGCGGGGATAGTCGATCCCACGAAGGCCGGCAAATATCCTGTTGTTTTGAGCGATGCCTTGCTCGGCAAAGACCCGAAGGAGATCTTCACAGGTGTAAGATGTAAGCTACCCATTTGCCTCTTCTGCTAGAATATGCCTAACCCATAGCCTACTATAAGATAATCATAAGCCCTCGTTATCGTCATCTACTGCACCCGCCCAGGCACGAATAAAACCTGCGTCCACATCCTCTTCCAAGAAAGGCGCTTCTACATACGATCTCTCCTTTCAAGATGACGGCGGCCACTACCAATATAAAGGAACACGCGGTGTTGAAGATAGCCAGTATGTGCTGATCTTTGACCCCAACCGCGAAGTTTTTGTTCTACATAAAGTAGACTCCATGTTCAATATGAACTTGGTGAAGACACCAAACGACGATGCCGAGAGCTTGCGACAAGAATTCCCCCAACTGGACGCTCATAGTGCTTCCAGCAGTGCCAAAGCCGCGGGACCGGCAAGACAACCTGCGAAGGGGAGGAAAGAAGAAAAGAAGACGGTAGCCAAGCCGCGGAAACCGGCATCGAAACCGAAAGCGGAAGACAAGCCAGTCCTGTCAATGCCCGAGAAGAAATCACCTCCGAAACCCGTAGTCACTAGCAAGCCACGTCGCGCGTCGGACGATTCAGAGGAAGAGAGCTCTGATGATGACCTTGGCCTTACAATAGAGAATCCAGGCGGCGAGGCGCCGAGAGTTAGTCGAGACTTCTCTCCTAATCTCTTTGGAATCCGCCGCTTCTCCGATTTGATGAATGAAGACGAAGATGAGAGGAATAACGAGGAGCACCACGACGCCGATGGCGAGGATGACGACGATGAACCTATGGACAACTTTGTCCTGCCTAGCCCGATAAACCGGCAGATGGAACAAACCAGTAATGCCCATCAACCTGAAGCCAACGAGGAAGATGAAGACGAGGATGAAAGAATGGAGGATGTGCCGCAAGAACAACCGGCTGATGAGGACGCCGCCCTGGATGAGTCGGATCTTGAGGCTGCATTGTTAGCCGAACTGGGCGAAGGAGATCAAGAAAGCGACGTGAGCGAGGAAGAGTAGAGGAGAGGAGCATTTGCCGTTATTGATTTTACCTAGCGGTGCTTACTTGAGTTGATGTCTGATTTGATCTTCTGGGGATATAATAAATAGGCGTCTGGTGCTCTGGAATACCACATGATGAACGGGGCGGATGGAATAGCGGAATAAATGCAACCCCGGGTAAAGATTTCTCGGCAGAACCGGCGGCCTGGTCATGATTTACCTATTTTAAAAGGCGAATGTTTTAATGATTAGTTACCCAATGCCCTAGAATTTCTAGAGGCGGAAATATGATACAGTCTTTTTGACGATATAAACGGAACTTGAGCAGAGTTTAACATGGGCAACAACTTGAGTGCCCATGTCTGACCAGGAAGGCACCATATAGATGGCATTATAATATACGGATGACCCTTTCAAAAGTTTTTACTATAGGGAAACCCCTGTCAAGCTGCTAACAGCTGGCCTTTAAAAGCTGACACTTGAAAGTCCGAAGTTTTTATGTATATTTAAATTTAAATTTTATATATTATATAGTTTTTTAGTTAAAGCTTAAGAATAAATATTTAGAAAATTTATAAAAATATTTTTTAAGAATTTTTATTATAATTTTAATTTTTAAAAATTTAAATAAATAGTTGAAGTAGTTATAGCGTTATAGAAATTAAAGGTTTTATAGAGTATTTAGCATATTTAAGCTAACAGTTGTTTATATGTTTGGTTAGTGCGCGTTAGGACTGATAAGGGTTTTCCTATGGTAAAAACTTTTGAAAGGGTTATCCGTATATCGATACAAAGTCCCCTGCTAGGTATATCTTACGTTTGGATGAGACTCGGGAGGATAGACGCGTAGATGAACGTAATTAGACGCTTCACATTTACGGCCAAGGCTGTACGCGAGCTAAAATCTGAAAAATATATTTTTTATATCGTGAAAATATATCCACACGGATCCCTTTCCCCATTCTATCCGGCATCGTCCTCTTTTCCTACGAAGCCCCTGAGAAAGCTAGGTCCTCGTTCCCGACTACTGGGTTCAACACATTAACATTAGTTCCCGCAAGGTTTCCATCGCCGCCTTGAACGACTGCCGAGAACGAATCGGCCATAAGCTGCACGCCGCTCACAAAGTCCTTCTCGTCAAACTCGCAGTGGCCCCCGTTCGGCGAGTTATCCACCGTCTGCAGGGCACCTATGGCCGCCGCGTCCAGGCCCTGCGACGCGGCGATCTTTTCGTACGCTTGGATCGCCGCTGGGATCGCCGGTTGGAGCAGCGTGAGTTCCTGCTGGGTGCTCTGGAAATGCACTCGCGTGGCGGCTAGCGCGGCGGCGTCCGCGTCCGCGACGTCGACTTGCGGCTCCAAACCGCCGCAGTTAAGTAGGACCTGGGACTCCTTGCCGTCGCCGGCGAACTGCGACATGTGGCCCGGCATCAGGAACCCGCTGAGCAGCAAGGAACCGCCCGAAACGCCGGTGAAGCTCACGCGGCTCGAGTTGAAAGCCAAGACCTGAGGCATCACGTCCGCGACCAGGTCCGCGACGGCCTGGGCGTGGGCGACGCCGTCGGTGCGGTCGAGCCCGGAACCGCCGCCCCAGAAGAGGTTCGGGTCCGGGGCCAGGACGGCGACGCCCGCGAGGCCATTCTGCACGGCTTGGTTCGGGAAGTCGAAGAACGACTGCCCGCCGTCGCCGTGCAGCAGGACGTTCAGACCTAAGTCGCCGGCCGCACCCGCGGTCTGGGCACCGCCGTCGACGCCCGAGTCTGCGGTGAATTGGTCGGCGGGGGCGGAGACCTTGAAGCGCAGAGGGAGGCCACTAAAGTGAGGGTTAGCGTTTGTATCTTTTTTTGATAGATAGGGAGGTTTAATATGGTAATCTATAGATAGGGGGCGTTGACATACTTCACATTAGCCGTCATATCCAAGATCGTACTACCATCCGTCGCCGTCGACACACCCTGCGGTATCTGCTGTGCTTGTTGAAAAGCCGTTGCTTGTTTCTGCCTCTGCCCTCCACCTCTAGTCGCTCCCTGACCATTTCTGTTCCTGCCGCCCCTGTTTCCCCTATTTTGCGGCGCTGCATCGACGAGGGAAAGGGCCCCGAGGGCGAGCAGCAGAGATAACGAGCGGACGGTCAACATCCTGGCTAGGTATATATGTAGGGAAAAGTATTAAGAATAGAGGGAATGGGATAGGTAAGAAAAGAAGAAGAGAACAGACAGGTCCGGGCCTAGAGAAGGAAAAAGAAGATACGTGTGGTAATCGAAATAAGGCCCATCAAGAGCTTAGAAGCGAATGAAATGTAGAAGAGAGAAAGAAGAAAACAAGGACCTATTCACGTTTCGCAGACATCGAGGGAACGTAGTCTTATGTGTAAATCCTCATATTAACTCCCTTCTAGGGTTGCGGAGATCAAACAAACCCATCGCGGCTCACGGACAAGTCGCATGCAAAACCTAGCCTCGCCATTCTAAAGGCATTCTAATTCGCAAACCGAGTAATCTAGAACCATGCCAAGAAAGGGTCCGAAGATCGAAATTGGCGTCGATCGCGCTGGGAGTATCAGCTTTCGACGACATCTATCTGACTTGGTGGGAGAATGGTTAATTCTGACACCGTATTAGAAGACAATCTAGCTTCTCCGTGTTTCGCGGCAAGGGTTGCGACCGTTCTGAGGGCGCCGATATCCCTGTCCTAACCCCACAATCACCGGGAGGTATCGTCACATCCTGGAGCTTGGGCTCTTGTCTGAAGCTTAGCTTTTCCTTGGCGATGTCTATCAAAAAAGAACAATTCCTGAGAACGTTCATATCGGTCGAAATATAATTCGTATCCTGCAGAATAAAAGGCGTTGGGCAAACCGTTGCTATCTTAAAAGACCTTACATTGGCGATGTTGGACGCCCCCTTTATAGTTTTCAACAGTACTAAGTAATAGTCAGTTATGAAAGTTAGTAACTATAAGTTAAAAAGTAGATGACGTTGAAATTGAGCCAATTATTTATGCGACTGATAAGCACAGAAATCATTCGTATTGTAGTAGACTGTTCGACAGCTTCCAGCCGTTTTTTCCTTGGCCATTTGTGGCAACATTCATGAGAGCTAAGCTCATACCATGTATGAAATAGGTACCTATATAACCTTCTGAAAATAATCCTTAGCGCCGCTGCTTGTTACAATGAACAACCCAGAAAGTAGGGTCGATCCCAAATTCGCTGGTTCCCATATGCCCCAATGATATTATCAAATATATACCCAATTTATGCAAACGAGTGTATTGAAATCCAAGTAAATGAAATCTAGAGTTTAGGGGGGGCTATTGACCAGAGGTCTTCATACCTCATACTATTTAGCCAGTAATAGCATGTGTAGGTCCGGCGAACGTGGTTCGCAAGGTTGAGGACGCCAGATGACTGAGCTTGAATAGTGTCACGCGACGTTGACTCCGTAGAAATACCGTTGTTGATGTTGAAACATCAACTGTAGTGCTAATACATACTTCAGATGTAGGCATGCGGTAACGTGCATCTGTTGCTATTAATGGACAGTTGGGAGCCATGGACGTTCGTTTGAGCCTTATCCCATCGACTCGTCCATTACCTCGAGATCACTCGGCATCGCCCCGTGCTTTTTAACCATGTGCCGTCTCCAATTGTCTTTTCTCGGGAAGGCCTTCCTTCCCTTGAAGTAGTGACATGTCGGTTCTATGCAGTGATAAGCTTTCGACTTCACATGCTTATCGTTGATATGGCGATCGAGGTGTGTCTTGGTGCCGAATTTCTTATCGCACCCCTCGTAGGGGCATCCGTGCTTGCGGTCGTGGTAACGTTTATGGTGGTTCAGCTTATGAACCTGATCGAAAGAACGGCCACACTCCTCGCATATATGGCTAGACGACTGTGGAGAAGAGATCTTGGAGACCTCCGGCGACAAGCTCGACTCTGGTTCCATCTTAACATGTTCATTCATGGTTGGATAGGGTGACGGGGATACCGTCAGCCGGGTATCCGGTGTCCTCCCCATGGAGGGATCCGTAGAGCTTTGCCCCGGTGTGGTCGTGTAGTCGTACGAATCACCAGATAGGCGAGGCTCGTCGTCACTAGGAATATCTAGGAAGCTTTCGACGTCGACGTCGTCTTGAGAGCCATGAAGAGGATTTCCGGGATTTTCTTGCGCCGTTTGCTCTGTGACGATGGCAGGAGGAGAAGTCGGGAAGGTCGGGGGAGACGCTGAGTTCTCCATCTGATAGTGAGTATAAGCGGCTTTCTCAGCAGCGTTCGAGGGTTGCATGATAGACATGGGCGACACGAATGATTCAGGCTGAAGAGAAGGTGAGTGTGAGCTACGGAAGACAGAGGGTCTATGAGCAGCATCAAGTGTATCGTCCAGCTCCATAGGCTCCGGGATGGCCGGGCTCATAAGACGTTCTTGGGGCCGGGTCTCGGATTGTGGCTGAGTTGAGTGAGGTAACCGATCGGCGGAGTCCGGACTTCTGAGGACAGCTGAAGGTAGCTCAGGATCCCTCTCGGTAGTTTCTCGTATCGTTGAGCTAGTCCGCAGAGGGTACACATCGTACTGCGAGTCTCCCTGCCGCTGTCTCTTTTGTTGCTGATCCTTTTCTGACCAGTTTCCTCCTACAGAAGTACTCGAAATGCCTGCTCCTTCCGCGATTTCGCCAGGCTCTTCAAAAAACCGATTCTCAGGCAAATTCGCTTGGGTACTGGTTCCTCCCGTAGTTTCTAATCCAGCTTGTGGTTTCATACTGACGGGACTAGCAACTGGCGAGGCAGTAAAATACTGCTGAGACGTTGAGTACTGAGGGCTGCTGGTGCCGTGAGCCGAGGAATGCGTAGAACGCTTCCTTTTGATGCTGTTCCAGATTCGACTAGTCAGAGAGCCACTCCTTCGACGCTCTCGGGAATCTCTCAGTTGAGCCTCGTAAAGCTCCGTCATCTGTCTGGACGGCGGTATTGCCTCTTGCTCAGGATTTGAGCCCATCGAGATCCTGGTGTCATAATAACTAGAATTGGCTGCTTCATATCCCGTGACAACATTGTCAGGAGGCAGATTGGCCCTGGGGTCGTTGGTAGTTGGAAAAGCTGTAGATTGAGGTGGCAGAGAAAAGTCGACGCCCGAGGGTAGAGGCGGCTGACCAAAATCTTGAGATGGGTGATAAGAATTTTGATCTCTCACAAATCCATGTCCATAAACGGCAGGTTGTATCTGTTGGAACTCAGAACCGTCGCCGAAGCCTGGGCCGATTCTCTCAAGTTCGTCTTTCGTAGAAGGGAGATGATCCGGCTGTGTAGCAGGGGTTTGTCCAGGCAGGAAGGCCCCAAAGTTGAATATAGACTTGGTCCGGTTACCTGTAGAACTCTCAGATGGTAAGACCCCCGCTCCTTTCGCCTCTCTCAACTTCCGCCTGTACCGGAAGTAGATAAAACCCAGGACTAAGAACATCAGGCTACCTCCGATGAAACTGCCTATAACGGTCCCAGCAATTGCACCTCCAGATAGTTGACTTCTTCGCGCTCTGAGCCCAGACCGGGGATTCAAGATAGGCGCCATATTGGATTAGGTGAGAGCCGAAGCTCACAGTACAAGGTGAACAGGTCCTCGCGGGTTTCCAAGGCTATGATCTAAGCGTGAGATGATAGCTAAGCTCGGATGAGAGACTACGTAGTGACAACAAGCGCAAGCCAAGAAAAGTAGCCTCGTAAATTTTGCTGAGAAACAATCAAGACACGGGCCGTCAATGGCGGGGAAGGTTTATGCAAGACCCAGATGGCTGGTTCGGTCAGGGTCAGTCGAGTTTGAAAAAGGCGGAGTGTACAGTTCTTTCTCTCTCGCGGCGCGTAAAGTCAGCCGGTCAACTCTCAGTGGGATGAGATTCAGCCAATACAGGCGGCCCAATGGCGGCCTGACAAGTGCTGGGTAAAGCAGGGGGGGGGGGGGGGGGGGGGGGNGGGGGGGGGGGGGGGGGGGGGGGGCAAATGAATTATTATGCCGAAGAAGAATTGATGATGAACTGGGTCATATTTGGATCATATTATGAGATGGACTAGAAGGAGTTGACGTTGAAGAACCAGGATGTGATGATTTATCGGATTGATTCAGCCTCATCAAAAAAGTTGGAGGCGGAAGTGAACCCGGAGGCGCCCATAGATGCAAGCAGAGTTACATTGTGATCCCTAAGAAACTTAGGGAACTCCCAAGGACGTCGATGGCTGGTGCTCGTGTATGTTGCAGGGTTGTTTGTACACAGTAGGTTAGACTTGGGAGATAATTACAAGGGGACCTTGCCAATTGGAGTCCTCAATTAGAACTGAGCGTTGCTTCCGCTTCCAACAATTTTGTTATGACAAAATCTCCGAGACCCTTGTTATTATAAAGTTTACCGCTTAAGCATGTTGGAACAGTCAGAAAAATGTTAGTACACTAACATAGGGCGCTTACCCAAGTGTTACGGCCGCACCAAAAACTTGGGTTAGCTACTATGGTACACTACTTTTCTTGTACGCTACTGCGCCACAAACTATCACCATTTAGAAGGAAAGGGGCTAATCGATAGCAGCCAAGTATCCATCCTGTTATCCCCCCAGGTCGGCCTATTGAGACCGTCAAGTACCTAACCCACACAAATTACCTGAGAGGGTTACTTTTCCCTGTCGGAGACCTCTCGGTGAACGCGATAAATCGTGTCTGATAGATCAATCAACGCGTTACTTTGCATCAAACACCCTACGGAAAAGCCGTGAACAGATCAGCCTCAATTGCAACATACTCTGCACCACACTTTGCACCACACTCTGCACCATACGTTGTTACCCCAAAGACGTCATCGCACTGTTCTCTAATTCATCTAAAGAACAGTCTTCTGGTATTAAATTTAAATTAAGTTCAAACAATGTTTATGTCATTCAATGGTGAAGTTTTGTCAGTGTGGTTTTGGTTTAGGATTTTTGTGTTGTGATACAATCCGAATGCGACGAACCCGCAGTTTTTCTTTTCTTCCCTTCTTTTCATCTTCGCTCTACCATTTTTTCTTTTCTTTTCTTTTCTTTTTTTTTGCCCATCAGGATCAATCCGTGCATAAGACGAAATGGTTGTAATCTGGCCAATGGCTAGATACCTGAGTTATAACTACCTCGTAATGATTCTTGTATATAATTACGAGTAGTTAACTGTTAGTTAGATATGGTTGATCGGGCGCAAAGGACCCACGATGCCGTTGTCGCTCAGGCTCGACTGATGGCTCGATTGAATCCTATTCTCACTCCAAGTATGCCCAGCACATGTCATCCAGTTCGATCAAAAGTCAACCTTGCCATGGGTGTTAGGGAACTCTTCTCAGTTAAGACCGATTATTTTATACTTGACTGTGCGGGTCGTTCATCTCGCTTGGGTTAAACGGAACGACAATAAATCTATGGGCCATATTCCGAGACCTATCGCGTTTTGAATGAGGCATGCGGCGAATCTCTGCTTACTGTAGCGATGAGATGGTCTCCATTTACTTCCTAATACTCTCTACCTAATGTGCAATTTACCATATCTAAGTCACTCTATCCATTATCAGCTATTCGACCCGCTCGGTCGCTGAGACCATTGCTCGGGTTGCTGGGTATCTTTGGCTCTCGATACCCTTCACAGAACCTCAAGGGCGACGACTTAGAGGCCATCGTTTACACGTTTACGGGGTGGGATCTCTCTCTATAACCGCCAACGCTCGAAGATAAATCTGTATGGACCATGTTTTCCTACATACTATGAATAACTATCACAATTGTAAGTATCATATGTCTATAAAATATATGTCTGTTCGTGGCAGGGCTTGAAGGATTACGGGTTCTGCCGCTGCAAGAATCGAAGCACTTTGCATGGGATTTTGCATGAAAGCCGAAATATTTGTACACTGTTCATGGCTTTTGAGGCCAGTCAAGGCATCTTCAACTTCTCACTCCCCTTTAAAGTGTTGGAGTCATAGGCCCAAACGAAAACCAATAGCATGCAAGTTGAGATACCAATAGTACGTTGTGTAGCATATCCCTATATCGCCTTACCCTCCTTCGAGAATGAGGGCTTTCCCCCCTTAACTATATGCTCCATACCGTAACAAAGAGCCACAGGGTACCACTAAACCATCACCTTACATATCTAGGTAGGTAGGTAGGTAGGTAGGTAGGTATCTTTTCCCCTAACAGGGAGAATATTACTATTTCCCGCCGGTTCTCGTGTGTCGTGTGACGAATCAGTTGCGTTACAACATATACGGCTTTTTCGGAAATGCCAAAACTTTATATGGCTCGATTGTGGGACTTGGTGCTAGAGATTCTAGATCGTAAATCGGCACATAGAGAATTGATGCATCAGACTGCAGGTTGCGTATAGGTCGACCGGGGCAGGTCTGGCTAGGCCCTTCATAAGCATGGTTCTTTACTACCGGTTTCATGCCCTAGAATAATTAATTGTTGGTACAAAGGTATTTATTTACAAAAGCGACACAAAAGTTTCAAGGGGGCAACAGGCCGTTCTAGAAACAGACCGCAGAAAAGCCATATCTCGGAGTCTAGCCTCCCAGGTCTGTACCAAGCCTCAACCCGACGATATTGCCATTCTGCATTACCGCTTCTATCCGACCCTACTTATTCTAGACTCTATAGGAACGCATATACGCCAGCCCTTGTGATGATACTAACGCCATCAACAAAATAATCGATGCGATATAATAGACTTATCGCGACAACATCCGCTGGTGGTAAGCAACTTAAGCTAGGATACCATGTCGCTACCAATCTATTTACTATACTTGTCGTCGCACAACAACTCTTATCTTTAGTTGTTTAGGTGACCCAGCTGCTGTTCCGGAAGGTCAGCGTGCCACATGGCATTCGAATTGTGGACGTTTCGTACAAGACTTAGTGCGGCTTACTTGAACTGAATCGACATACCTCGTGGCACCGTGCAAGAGTTCCCGTGGGAGCATTACCTACCTCTCACGCCTAGACGAAGAAGAGTGCTGGAAGTCCTGTAGTTAGTCAGAACAACAAGATACAAGATATATATCAATATAAATACAATGCTCGTATTTTCTAACGCTAGAGACAACGCATCGATGACAAATGTCAGCTGCACAACCGCCCTTGCTGGTGCTTGCATATATCAGAAAATCGCCGTATACACAGCAGGCTGTTGACACACATCGTCTATTCTTGACAACCAAGTAATGGGAGTCGATGCGGATACTGGGAGCTTCTGACCTCGATCGAGGTTCTACAACCGAGAATAGACGGAGGACCTGATGCTGGATTCTCTACCTACCAGGCCATGGCTTTCCGCCACGATGGTCGATCCTCAGCTAAGATATCAATGAATTACTACCCCCCCTTCTACACCGCTCAGCGGGGTTTGTAAGATGCATATCTAGAGTAAACCAATTTTATAGCGAGTAGCTGCCTTAGTCGTCCTCTTCAGTCGAATTGGGCTAGGGGTTGCCTAATGGTATAAGCCACCTCAACATGTACACAACCCATCGTATGTCACTTTCGTAGAAATGACTATATAGAGAAATATTTCCTTTTTATTTTGTTAGATATTGCTAATGAAAAGGAGTCCTATCCGCCTTTCGTGATCTATTGGTTAGGTATTATATTATGTATCTGTGGAAAGATAAATGACTGCATCTTTTGATGAAACTGCACTTAGACATGCAGACTTAGAGTCGATTTAGGTAGGCAGATATAGTACATATACCAACTTGAGCACGCATTTTGTCGAACGCCTAACCCAGTATTTTATGCTTATCGGCCTAATGCTTCATATGGGATCTAATTAGGTATACTTTACTAAGGCTAAATCTATTCGTACCTATTCTAGAGATAACTATCCAAGATAATATCGGATGTCCCAAACCATTTGCTTGGATTTGGCTTTTAAATATCAACTCCTCAATTCTTTTTACCCTTTTTTTTTTCTTCTTTATTTTTGTTTCTGAAGGATCCTACGTATTAATAGATGTGGTTGCAAGTAGTAAATGTTTACCTACCTCTGTTTCTAAATTAAGGCTCGTTAGAAACAGTTGCCTGGACCCAGCACATGTGACTAAAGCCTAGCAACATGTAGGTAGTTAACCTTAAGCCGGTCAAATAAGCCGCGGGGGGCGGACGCAGACAAGGGGGGCATGAACATGTGGATCTTAACTCACAAGTCGATGATTGTCTAGACTGTGGCGTCTAGAAACATTTTATTTCCAGTGTAGATTTCCGGTGCTTTGCGATTTATTTACCATTTCTATCATGTCCTTTCAAAAACAAGCCCCCAAAAATATGGATATTTGAATAAGACCATCTTGCTACCCTTTGTTATCGTAGGTAGGGTTCTTAAGCCCATGTACCTAGGTACCTATATATGTAGGTTATCTTAGGTTACTTACCTAGATCAAAGTACATTTCAAGTGTAGGATGTACCTATTAGCATAACGTTCTGAGTACATACCTAGTAACTCAAGGTATTGGAGTATTGAAGGCTGTCCCCTACATTAGGTAAATTCGATTTCATGTATGCGTGCCTTACGCAAATACGTACCTAATGCTTACCTGATCGTGACGGGAGTAGTACCTACCCTAGGTAGGTATGTATCTAACCTGCCCAGGTGATATCAATATTATACGTACATGTACCTAGGTAGTTAGGTCTAGGTAGTAACATTACATTATACTAGGTAGGTAGTAGTTGCGCTTATATCTATTTGGGACTTCACCTTCCTAAGGTACTGGTCCTTGTGCTTAATGATGTATCGAACCTAGTAGACTACCTCTTCATGTAGGTAAGTTGGTAGGTACCTTACATAGGCCTAGGCTAGAGTAGATCGCTCTTCCCGAAAGCAACTGCCAACTTTATCAGCCAATGCGATCGAAGAAGGACGTGCTCCGCAATGTACGTAAGCGTTCTTAGTGGTCCCGGAGCAGCGACCCCTGGCTCCAAAGTCCCCCAAAATCTTATTTTACGGGTTCCCGATCTCTAACCCCCGGACCCAATTCTGAGCATCATGGCAACCAGCGCGTGCACTCTTTCCAATCCCGATTTTCGACACACCAAAGACCGTGGCCAGATCTGCAAGGCCAGCAGACACAGCCGGCAAGATGGGTTTACCTGCAATAATAAACAAAATGCTATATTCTTTTTCAGTATGGCATCCACCTTCAGTTGAGCTGTCGATCCTCATCTGTGTTTGCTTTGCCGGTCTCATCATCTCATCAAGAGGGCCCGGGTCCAGGGTCGTACGCCTGGACCTCAAGGAAACTTATACCTTGTCCTTCTCAGATGTCCCTATTCTGTAGATGGATCGTATCACCCTTATAGTCTTAATCTTGGCCGAAAGTCTGCGTTGCCACAGGCCCAGGGGGAGTCTCACTTTACCTTGCCTTTTTTGTGCTTTCTCTTTGCCTGCTAAGTCCACAACAACTCGTATACAAATCGTATGCGAATCGGAACTACAGCCTGGATCTTGCTCACGGGAATGCCCGATTCGGTTGAGTTACATCCAGTATCGTGGGATAGTCTCCGTTCCTGACTGAGTTGGCCTCCAAGACAGAATTCTCTGTATCTGCTTTTCTCGGATATATAATTTCCATTAACACCCGCTGCGTCAGTGAATCACTCCCATACATTAGCGCCTCTTTGCAACTCAAGGGCGAAGCTCCCTGACCTGGAGACGCTTTTGCCATTTTCAGAAAAGCCAGTTTGCCTTTAGCTCAACTCTAGATACCCGTCCCCCTGGTTGGTCCCATCGGGAGAGGTGGGTCAGCCTTGCTGTGTTGTACATCGGCCTAAGCGACGAGAGCACGAGGATCTGAATCACCTACAGCCGCCTCGATCTGGAATTCGATCCTTGAAGTCTAGATTTGCCCCTGTCATCACCCACTTTCTCACATCGCATTTCTTATTGCGGTTTTCACTCGGAGAATATACGGACAAAAGAGCCGTCGAAGACGTCTAACTACTGTTCGTATTTACGATTTGTATTTCACCAAAGCTTGGCCAGCTCCACCAGGGCTCTGGTCTGTGGAAGAGACAACTGCTTTCGAGAACTCTCTGCTATTGTCACTCGCCGGTCCTTGTGGTAGTTCTACCCGCCCTATCGAACAAGACTCCTATATCCAAAACGCGACTTTGATAATCTGTCTAGCTCGAGTACCACATACTCTCTGATTAAGGAGCCATGTCGGCAAATAGTGTCCTTGTCTACATTATACGCCACGACTTGCGTGTCTCTGACAATCCTATCCTACATCATCTTGCTTCTACACCAGGCCATGGATTCACACATCTCTTACCTCTCTTTGTCTTACTACCGCACCAAATCGAGGTTTCCGGGTTTCTGACGGAAGGCAGCAAATCACCCTTCCCCGAAGCTAAAAGTGAAATTGGACGCTACTGGAGATGTGGGCCGCACAGGGCTACGTTTATTGCACAATCGATTTGGAACCTGAAAGACAACTTGAAGAAACTGGGAAGCGACTTGACTATCAGAATAGGGACATACGACGGCGTATTGAAAACACTCGTTGATGGCTTGCGATCGAAGGGGCTTGACGTTGGGGGAGTCTGGGCAATAGAAGAAGAAGGTTATGAAGAGAAACGGGATGAGAAGCGTATATCAGAGGCTTGTTCCAGTCTAGGTATCAATTTTCGAAAATGGGTGGATGAAAAGTATTTCATCGACGAGTGAGTCACGGTTATGGCCTTAAGTTGGACTTCACTAACAAGTTCTCACTCGCCTAGCCGAGATTTAAGGCTCGAGAATGATGATCTCCCAGATGTGTTCACAACTTACCGGAAAATGATGGAACCACTGAGGGAGAAACCAAGGACAACCTTGTCCCCCCTCCAGAAAGATACCTTGCCCAAGCCTGTAGATATGACTTCAATACCGAATCAAGAGTCGCCTTTCGAGATTCCGTCCTCCTACGACGAATTCGAAGAAGCACTCTTAAGACCTGTCAGGGGGGTTTTATCCAACGCTCCACCCTTCCCCGAAGGCGCTAAGTCGGCTCATCCTTTTCGCGGCGGGGAGGACAATGCTCATATTCGACTAGACTACCTGATCAAATCAGGGAGTGTCTATCAGTATAAGAGCTCGCGCAATGGGCTCTTAGGGAGCGACTTCAGCACGAAGCTATCTGCCTATCTTGCGCAAGGATGCATCACTGCTCGCCAGATACATGAAAAACTTGTGGCATACGAAGATGGAAAAGACAAATCACTGGCCGACTCTGAGGGGTATGGTGATGGAGAAAATGAAGGATCGAAAGCGATACGATTCGAGTTACTGTGGCGCGACTACATGAGGCTATGTACTAGAAAGTTCAAGGGAAAGCTTTTTCTCCGATCCGGATTCAGAGATGACTACGCCAACAAGTGGAAATCGGCCAACAGTGAAGATATGGCAGGAGGTCAGCAACAGTCAGCTGATGAAATTTCTAAGATAGTGCAAAGAGTATTTGATGGAACTACTGGGATGGGACTGATCGATGCTTCTCAAAGAGAACTACTCCATACGGGATATACCTCGAACCGTGCTCGCCAGAACGTCGCGAGTTTTCTCGCCAAGCACCTCTCTATCGACTGGCGTTATGGTGCGGAATGGTACGAGATGCTGTTGGTCGATTACGACGTCTCATCGAACTGGGCAAACTGGCAGTATGTTGCCGGGGTAGGAAACGATCCTCGAGGAGAAGCACGGATCTTTAACCCTGTAAAACAAGCTTTCGATTACGACAAGGATGGAGAATACGTACGTTGTTGGGTACCTGAGGTACGGAAGCTTGAGAAATTGGAACATGTCTTCCAGGCCTGGACGACACCGGAGGAAGATTGGGATCGACTTGGCTTGAAGGACCTCGCCATGGCCGAGGACCCAATAAAGAAGATTGAGTTTTCTGTGGAAGGAAAGCCTAAAAGTTCCAAGCGGCCCTTCATCCGTCGGCGTGGTCGGGGACGCGGCGGGAATAATCACGCTACTCAATCTCCTGCGGTTGAACAACAGCCGAGCGGCACCAAGGACGCTAATAACCTTAGTAAGGATGAGAAATCGGCTGATAGACCACCCGTCAACCTTGCGCAGCCAAACACGACCGAAAGTCATCGTGGTAGTTCCCGAGGTGGGCGAGGATATGGCGGAAGCTACCGAGGTCGTGGTTTTCGCGGATCAAGGGGAGGATACCGGGGTCGTGGCTCGTCAAACTATGGTCAACCGCCACCACCGATACAGCAACTGGCTCCAGCCGAACAGGCGCAATAGAATTCGTCTTATCGCGCGATGAGCTATTATCAGTACCATCCGCTATCCGGGCTTTTTACTCCTCTAGGCGTTCTAGCGTATTACAGAGCTGGCATCGAAGAAAGTTACTATGCCGACATACTTCTTCAAAGATCGGACCCTGAGATACGACCTACGGTCAGTGAGCCATCGCCAGACCCGATCAAAGGACAATCTCAAGACACAGGATGTATGATCCGAAGAGGTTCCAATTGAGTACCGGCGAGGAGTAATGCCTTCAAGTCAAATTATTACCCTCTGCACATGTTATCGCTTATGGGCTTGCTCTTCGTCGATGAGGGGGTTTTGTAAGCTGGTAGGATGGAGATCACGCTTAGGTCATGTCCCTATTTCACGTGTACAATGTTCTATTATAGATATTTCTTATGGTACTTAACTAACGAAAACATGCCTTTGCTTTGGTATCGTCTTTAATTTATCCGTCGTGCCAAAACGCCCATAAATGCTGGATAAGCTGGTGATCTCCTTACCATTGAATGGGTTAGGAAAACCTCCAAAGCCCAGGTGGACTTACCCAATATAGAAGCTGTCTTAGAATTCCTCAACGAGGGGTTTTAGTTTAACGCCCTTAGGTACAACAGCTAGGGCCTTGGCTTCGACGCAAATTTTTCCATGAAGTGTCTCCAAGGTGCCCTCGACCCACATCTTCCGATCGCTCTTAGACAGATCCTCCCCTTCGGGGATCACTGGTCGGGCGCGGATAACGTAGAAACCAGAAGTTAGCGTAGGCGCGCGATACTGAAGTTCGAGACGTGCCGTAACACCCGTACGCGCGGGAAACAACAGTACGGCGCACCGGACCAGACTTTCGTCCAGCAGCGTCGCTAACGCACCACCATGGACTACGCCAGGCCATCCGGCAGTTGCGGCGCCGAGGTATACGACGCTGATGACCTCGTTCGTCTTCGTGTTGCGAAACACGCGCTGGAAAGGAAGACCATGCGAACCGCCCAAGGGCCCGGATGTCAGACGCGATTGCACTATGGACGCGGACTGCGTGCCGGAGTAGGCGTCCCAGGACTTCCAGGTAGGGTCGGAAGCTAACCTGCGCACGAGCGGCAGGGCGGACCCTTCGTCGCGGATCTTGGAGACATGGTATAGGTCTTGAGGGGAGCCGTGAGGATACGGAGGGGGAGGCGCGAGGGATAAGCGGATAAGGGTGCCGATTGATAAGCCGATGATTAGGAATACGGCGGAGTAGTAAACGCCTCGGCGGCGGCGGCGGGGGGCGGGTTGAGGGTTAGAAGATGTGGGTTGTTCGGGAGGAATTGGAGTTGTCGCGGTAGCTGCTGCGGTTGAAACGGAGTCTTGGGTATTAACTCGTTCGGCAAAGCGTCGTTGGGAAGAAGTGAAGGATCTGGAGTTGCACAGTGGAAGGAATCGCGATGGTGCCGAGGTTGTGATGCGGTAAAGTCGTATCGCGGGACGAGGGACTTGGATAAATCTCGTCGATGCCGCCGCCCGTAGGCAGATGTGCGTAGCTCGGGGATTGCCGGCAAGCATTATAAGGTGGTGAGTTAACTCATATGCCTCGTTATAGTATTAGTTTATTAGTTTCTCCCAATAATGAAGGGGTTGTAGATTGGATTGAGGCTCTTGCGGCGTAGGAGTGAGACAGATCTTGGTTGAATGTAACCAAACCGTAATTTCATCACTAAACCCGAGCCGAGCCGTGAGATTGATTGGTTCGATTTGATTTTATCTAAGGTTAGGTACCTAGGCCGCTTATGGGTATCTTAGATGCTTGTATTATGTAATTATTGGAATCTTTACACGAGGGATGGTACATAATTAACCCCCCCCCCACTAAGATCTTGCATGGATTTAGCGCCATCTCGGGAGCTGAAGCTCCCTGCATTGTAGCATTGCAAGCCCTATTAATTAATTGAAGGCAGGCACGTCCTATCAATCCCGCTAGTATTCCCGACGATCGTAGGAATTCCATTATTTTACAACAATCATCCCTCATTCTTACCAGTCACACTAGTAAGTCTACTACTAGTAGTACAACTTAGCAAATCTAAAGTCTATGATATCATCAAATAGATCTCTATCAAAAAACTAAACCATGTCACATCAACAACTCATCGCCGTGGCTACGTGTTATATGCCTCCTATATATTCGGAAGTCCGAAGTAAACATGGATCACCTCCATTTTACCTCTGGCTGTTTGCTGAAGCTATTTCTTTCTTAAACCCACCACACCGGGTAACTACCTAACTAGGTATTCTATAACTAAACTTTATCATCGCAGCGGCACGCTATGTTAGCCGAGTGCAATCTTAGCTACCTCCTTATATACGCGTTGAAAAAACTTACCTTAAGGCCTGGCACTCGCCATGGCCTATGACTACGCTCTCGTGTAAGTCGCTTACTGTACGAAGCCATTCTCTTTAAGAAACATAGGACTGATTCTTCGAGCAGACATCTCAAGTACACCATACCACCAGCTTGTCTCCTCACTCTTATTCTAAAGCCGCTTCTCACAAAGCTTGACTTGTATAAAACCTTTACACTAATACTAATCGCTTTCTTTGCAACACTTCCCTGGGATTCGTATCTCATACGTCATGGCGTTTGGACATACCCCCCTGACGCGATTGCTGGGCCGTGTCTTTTCGGGATCCCGGTCGAGGAGCTGTTCTTTTTCGTTATACAGACTTACATGACGTCTATGCTATATATCTTACTCAACAAGCCTGTTCTTCATGCCCAATTCCTGACGAATAAGAACGACTCCTCACCCAAGTCCCAAAAGATACGAGCAATTGGCCAAATCATCTTAGTAGGATGTATCATAATCAGCGTATTACTTGTTAAAGCTGGGGGCCGGGGAACCTATCTCGGACTCATCCTAGTTTGGGCCTGTCCTGTTGTGTTCCTTACATGGTCATTATCTGGTTACTTTTTGATCGGACTACCTACTACCTCCGTTGTTCTTCCGATTATAATATCGACCGTGTACTTGTGGATCATTGACGAGCTGGCCCTAGGACGCGGAACATGGGCTATCGAGTCTGGGACAAAACTCGGCTGGTGCCTTTGGGGCAGCCTAGAGTTGGAGGAAGCCGCATTCTTCCTCTTGACTAATGCTTTAATTGTATTTGGCCTGGTCGCTTTCGATAGGGCGCTGGCAGTTCTATACACTTTTCCAGAGCTCTTCCCCATTATACCGGAGATGCCTCCCCCAAGTCTACTCGCTAGAGCTCTTCTACTTGATCCTCTGAAATATGACATGACACGGGTCGTGGGCATCAGAGAAGCTGTACAGACACTGCGACGAAAGAGCAGGAGTTTTTATTTGGCCAGCTCAGTTTTCCCCGGGAGGCTTCGCATCGATTTAGTTCTTCTGTGAGTATAGCGCACGACGTATCCTGCCCTTTTATATTAATCCTTTCTAGATACTCTTTCTGTAGAGTAGCAGATGACCTGATAGACGAGTCCCACACGGAGAGGGATGCCCTGATATGGATCCAGAAGTTGACCAGTTTTCTTGACCATGTGTACGGTTCAGAAAATACGCCGCCATCCTCGATGCGCACTATAACCGATTTCGTGCTGGGAAACTTCCCAAAACCAGCAAGGTCGGCGCTGACGTTATTACCAACCAAGCCTCTGCCAAGCAAGCCATTTTATGAACTTTTGGAAGGGTTTAAAATGGATCTTTCTTTCGGCGGGGCTGATTCTCGTCAACGAGCCCGACGGTTTCCTATTCAAGACGAAGCAGACCTTGAACTTTACGCGCACCGCGTCGCGAGTACTGTTGGTGAATTATGTCTGAGGCTTGTATTCCATCACAGCACCGTGAAACTCCCAAGCGACAAGGAATCTATTCTTGTAATTGCCGCGCATACGATGGGACATGCATTGCAATACGTCAATATTGCTCGCGATATTTTAGTGGATGCTGAAATAGGCCGGGTTTACTTGCCCTCGAATTGGTTAAAGCAGGAAAATCTAACTCCTCAGGGTGTGATAAAAGACCCAAGACAGCCGCGAGTAGAAAAGTTGAGGCAGAAGCTGCTGGACTGGGCGTTCAGGGAGTATGAGCGGTCACGGGAGACTATGAATATGCTTCCTCGCGAAGTCCGTGGCCCTCTAATCGTAGCTGTTGAGAGTTACATGGAAATAGGACGTGTTTTACGAGAGAGAACTGGTGTCCCTTCGAAAACTCGAAAGGGACGGGCAACGGTTCCTCGATCAAGACGGATATGGGTCGCATGGAAGAATCTTTCGGCTGCATAGCGAACATTCAGCTTTACATTCCATTTTCACCTATTTATTTTATAGTTTTTGATTTTGGCATGAGATACGGGGTTTCTTACGGATATAAAGAGCATTATCAATAATATATATGTAGAATTTTAGCATAGATACAAATTATCCTCTCTTCTAGATTCCGGCTTTCGGCAAGGGATACTACTTATCATATAGAGCGGAAGTCAGGGGGTGTACCTATTTCATACCTGTCGAGATGGCCTCGGATATCATGGTTGTTGAAATTTAAATTATCATCTATCTACTGATATACTGTACATCATATACCCATTCAACTAACTAGGTAGTGTTAGCCTTAAAAAGAAACAATCTCACACTGTCTTTTCTTACCAACCGGACTCATCTAACTTTCGCATTCATCTCACCGACTTGCAGAAAAACTCAAACCTTTCGCATGTATGCATCGGATGAGCTGTATGCGGATAAAGTAGCGGGTTACGGGTTTCCGAAATACGCTAAGGAACGCCTTCTATTAGCCCTCACCCTCGCCCTCACGAATCTATTGATGATGAATCATTATGTCGAATCCCAACGCCCTTGATACCTACTGGCGCGACTCGGTGTAATTTTTTTTTTCTCTTAGCCTAACCGGCATATACCCCTGGACGATGCGAACTATAATAATAATGAATTACGATCGCGAGGGACAACGGTTGCTGCGTTGGTTTGGTTTCCCGTGCTTGCAGGCGAGATTGCCGAGCGGATCGTCTGGAAGCACCATCCTGTCCCGGGCTATCGGGTCGTATAATGCATATGTATTGGAATCGCTAGAGAGGAGGCTGGAAGACTATATGTGATACTTTCATTACAATTTGTCTCAGGCCTATTTGTATAAGTGGATTCTCCTTACGTCGGGATGGCATGTGGCCAAGGTTATATATCATTCTGACAACTTTAGCTTGACCATATCCGACTTTGTATGTGCTTACCCTTGCCTTAAACTTCGGACGTGCTTAGACTTCATCCTATGTATAATTCTGAACCTTGGGCTTATTCTCTGAATTGACTTTGCTGTCGTCAGTCTGCTGTTGTTCGCATTAGTTGGTCTTCTTTTTTGTATCGGCAGAGCATCGCGCTGAGGGATCAATATGTCTAAGATGAAATATAGGAAGAGAGCGATTGTTGTTGGTCAGTACACGCCATGCCTCTTATATGGTCACATTCTAACATAAGCCTAGGAGCGGGTGCTGGCGGCATCGCAACAGCAGCCCGGCTAGCCAAAGCCGGGTTCTCCGTAACCGTGCTAGAGAAGAACTCGTTCACCGGCGGGCGGTGTAGCCTGATATTCCACGAGGGACACCGTTTCGACCAAGGCCCGTCTCTCTTACTGCTACCCAAGCTCTTCCAGGAGGCGTTTCGCGATCTAGACACGTCGCTCGAAGCCGAGGGCGTGGAACTGCTTCGCTGTCCGACTAATTACAAAGTTTGGTTTGCGGACGGCGAGAGCTTCGAATTATCGACGGACCTCGCGCGTATGAAGACCCAGATCGAGCGATGGGAGGGCAAAGACGGATTCCATAGGTACCTCGACTGGCTACGCGAGGCGCACCAACATTACGAGCTTAGTGTAAGTGAGGTGCTGCACAGAAACTTTACGAGTTTTTGGAATTTGATCGTCCCGCACTTTGTGCTCACGGGGCTGAAATTGCACCCGTTGCACCGAGTCTGGGGTCGTGCGCAAAAGTACTTCTGGACCGAGAGGCTTAGGCGTGTCTTCACGTTCGCGACTATGTACATGGGTATGTCGCCCTTCGATGCCCCGGCTACGTACTCGCTGCTTCAGTACACGGAGCTTGCCGAAGGAATCTGGTATCCGCGTGGGGGCTTCCATGCTGTCCTGGCGGCGCTCGTGAGGGTTGGCGAGAAGTTAGGAGTTGAGTACAGATTAAACACGCCTGTCCGGCAAGTTCTCGTGAGCCCCGACGGGAAAACGGCGCGAGGGGTGCAGTTGGAAACAGGCGAGATTCTAGAAGCAGATGTCGTGGTCGTTAATGCGGACCTCGTCTACGCTTATTCGAATTTGTTCCCGCAAACGCCGAAGATGCAGAGCTACGGTAAATCACTTAGGAAAAAGGACGGCTCGTGTAGCTCGATATCGTTCTACTGGAGTCTGGATCGGACGGTCCCAGAGCTGCAGACGCATAATATCTTCCTTGCAGACGAGTACCGGGAATCGTTCGACGCCATCTTCGACCGCCAGTCGCTCCCCAAAGAACCCAGTTTCTACGTCAACGTGCCCAGCCGGATAGATGCCAGCGCGGCCCCCGAGGGTCGGGACTCGGTGGTTGTGCTCGTTCCCGTCGGACACCTACCGGAATCGAAGGGCTTTTCGGACCCGAATAGTGCGGGTTTGTCCCGAGATCAAGACTGGCCGGCACTGGTAGATCGGGCGCGACGGGCCGTGCTATCCACGGTATCCGCGCGCACGGGATGCGAGTCCCTCGACAAGTTCATCACGCACGAGATCATCAACGACCCAGCCGCGTGGGAGGACAAGTTCAACCTAGACAAGGGGTCGATCCTCGGCTTAGGTCACGGGTTCTTCAACGTGCTAGCATTCCGGCCGGCGACACGCGCGAAAGGACTAGCGAACGCGTACTTCGTAGGCGCTAGTACGCACCCGGGGACCGGGGTTCCGATCGCATTGGCCGGCGCTAAGATCACGGCCGAGCAGATCCTAGATGATCTTGGAGTAATGGTGCCGTGGAGGGGAAATGCGGCCGTAGACCTGGATATGGACCGGGGTGTTCCGCAGAACGAGAAGACGAGCTCGCTGGATAGGATACGGCCGGGTGTTTCACAGGTTCCGGCATTGCAGGTGGCGTTGTATCTCTACGTGTTGGTGTCGATGTTGTGGATATTGTGGTACTGGTATCCTGCAGGGAGGACCTTACCAGTATTAGGAGCGTAAACGCTCGAGTGAGAAGGGTTTATAACATACGATAGAGTTAATACTTTACTTTACGACTTAGGTAGTTAGCTTACTGTAGGCTATAATATTCCCGTCAATCAAACGAGCCTAAAATAGGATACAGATCGTAATAAATATCCATCTGAAGATTTAGCTGCTTTAGAGGCGTGGTAGTCCTAATAACCTTTCTTAGAAACATACCTTCCATATAACTAGAGTCCCTGATTATTAGAACTATATACTATGTTAATGAAAGCTTTCTCTTCCTGTCTATCCTAGTACACTATACTTTACGATACTAAAAGTAGCACTGTCATCATACCAACCGTAGTATAGGTTACGGCTCGTCGAATAGGATCTTGCCGGCACCCATCTGATACTTGGAGTTGTGTCCCATTGGTGGTTTACCCCTTGCTTGCTCAACGCTCAGTTTCTACAGTTTCCATTGGCTCTGCCCTACATTAAAATTATTCCGGCACCGGACAGGTCATACGAACCCTAAGAAAAGAACAAAACAAGATATTTAGGGCATGTAATAAATATCTCGTCATTTCGTCGTGTCTATATTGGGCTCTTCTATATAAAATACTTCTTACAGTTTATCCATAGCTTACCTAGATGTAACTATATAGTCTTGTTAAATTATTAGATAGGAACCCATTATATCGCTCAATGCAATCTTCGTTAATCTTTATCTTCATCCAGTCATTCTTCATTACAGCGCTGCTGCACATAACTTGACTTCGTTAATAAATCGATATCCAACTCGTTCCGAATTTCCCTTTACTCCCGTGCCCGGCTTCTGCTCCTCTCTCGACTGTGACTTCTATCCCTGTGCTTGTGGTCCCTAACGACAAGCAGTCCCTCGCTCTTCTCCTTCTCCCTCCTCCGCTCTCTATCCTTTTCTCTTTCCCTTTCCTTTTCCTTTCGTCTTTGTCTCTCCTCCCGTTCCCTCTCCTTCTCACTTTCGCGATCCATCTCGCGTTCTCTCTCCCTGATCCTTTCTTCCCTCTCCCGATCCGATCGCTTAATTTCCCGCACGGCCTCGACCTTCTCAAAGCTCTTCACATCGTCGGGCATGCGAGTGACAACCAATTGCTGGCAAAACAATCCCCAGCCACTACTGGTTCCTTCCTTCACGGCATCGGCTAGCTCCTCACCGTAACGTTCGCGGTAGGCCCTTTTGACAGCTGTCATGTGGTGACGATCCCAGTGGAAACGAACGAGACGGGAGATGAGGAGTTCCCGGCGTAGTTGGTCCTTCCTAGAAGCAGTGAGGGCGTGGTGGAGAAGGAGTGCGTCACGGACGGGCTTGTTAATAACGCCATTGAGAATATGAGCTAGGAGCTCGCCCTATATTAATTCGCTTAGCAGTGTATCCTGAGATGGGGAAAACGGGATCCAAGTACTCACCACAAGGTTTCCACTCTTCTTCAGTGCATCCCGAGCGAAATTACTACCGACGACCTTTTCATACAGCCTAAGCACCTCCCTCAGGTGGTTATCGCTTCTCGAGACGACAATCTGGATCATGGCAGATTCGCCACCCCTATCGCTACGAATGGCTTTATACAGGGATTCGACATCATCCTGTACTAATTCATGATTGATGGGGAGCCGCCGTCCGTACTCATCTACGTCCTCCATCCGCTTTTCTTCCAGTACAGTGAGAACTGCACGCTTGAATTTGTCTTCCTTCAGTTCGGTTTTCATACACAGCGCCAGTGAATCTCTGTACTTCTTATCTGAGAATGCCTCTTTGATCTTTGCGATCTCGTAGTTGGAGCGCCCCATCAGGCTCTCAATCAACAACTCACGTCGCGTCTTATCGCCATGATACCAGAAATTTGCCCAGTACGCTTCAGACTCCCATTTACCGAGCGCAACGGTATAGCATGCCTTCATGAGGATGGGCTCCTCGTCCTTTAGGCGGACTCGAATATGCTTGGCAACGTTGACGCCCTTGCGTTCGGGACCAGTCTTGACGAGCCGCTTATACTCGACGCGCAGCTCCATAATCTGCTCGTGTGTCATCCCGGGTAGGATCTCAATCAATGGTTCCGTATCGGGCGGGGAATGATCACCCCTAAGCGCTTTAGCTAGACGTGCTGCATCATCCACAGGGTCGTGGAAACGGGCGCGGCGTCGTTTCTTCTCGCCATTACCCTCGCCGTCAGAAAAATTTGGCGAGAGCGGCTCAATGATGTCCGAGCTCCTCCTAGGGTCATCTGAAGGGAGGAGTAACGGTGACGGCATCGGGGACATGGATTGGTAGGTGCCATGGTAAGATTCTAAGAGTGGGGATGGCGGCGCGCTCGATAGCGAGAGAGAGGCTGCATGGTGTCCTGTGTTGACAGTCAACGTGGACATCCGTCCAGTAGGAGGCCTAGAGGAGTGATCTCTACGGGCAGCCAAGCCGGGTTCGGCAGCAACGATCCTCGCGCTTGAAGACCTAATTTCCAATCCGTAGGAATCACGCTGGCGTTGTTTATCAGGTCTATCTGAAAGCGGCGGCGTATATACCGAGTCCACGTGGGGATATCTAGACCTATCTCCCGACCTATCCTCCTCCCACCGGCCAGATCCAGAATAGCCGGCCCCGCCAGAAGGCGATGGTGAATGACCGCCAGAGTATTTAGTGGTTGGAGGAGGGAGGACAGCAGTACCATAGGCTAAGTCATCTTCCAGTTTTTCCTTTTTGAGCTCCTTCCTTCGCTCTTTTTCGCTATCTGATTCGCGCAACCTATTCGAGTATTTCGAGGGAAGTAGTGTATCAGCGCTCCGTAGCAGTGCATCCTGGGCCAATTCTACCATATCCTTGTCGCCTTTGGACACGCGCTCTTCGCTGCGTCTCTGATAACGTCGCTCATCTTCTGAGGTGATAGAATTACGGCTAGCACGGTAATAGCTGGACTCGTCCGTAGGTGAAGCTGGTCGGTACGAGCGGCGAGGTGCCGTGTCATCGTAGCTGTACCCAGCGGGTGGAGAGGGCATGCGCACGGCGTCAAGAAGAGACGGGGAACTTTCGCGGCCGCGACGGCGGTCATAGCCTTCGCTAGCGCGTGCGGGAGATGGTGTACGACCGCGCCGTGCGCTGTCGCCGACGTTTAAAGACATGTCGGACAGACGCAGATAGCAGATGGACACGCGTGCAACTTTGGTCAGGACGGAATCCCCCGAAGGTGTGCCGTGTTAGCTATGGGACTGCGGGGTATCTGTCACCGAATAAGTGGTCTAGAATCGAGGCCGATCTTGGCCCAAGCTGAGTTTATTAGGTATGTTTTGACTTTTTAGTGAAACCTAACATTTAATTTGATCAACTATAGGTTGGCTTTGATTGAGAAAAAAAGAACGGAAAAAAAAAAGTCTAGGTTAGTGATCTCGTATTGTGAAAGATCAAAAAGAGACAGGGGAAGAAGGAAAAGGTTTTAAGAAAGGTAAAAGCTGAGACAAAGCTATTGTTTAATATTCCTTAGCTAAGTGAGAAAAGGAATGTGCGTGGTGCGTGAGTGCCTGTCTGTTTTTTTTTTTTCTAGGCCTTGTCTATAGGTCTGCGTAAAGAAGGCGTAGTACCTACCTTACCTTACCTTGAAAAAGAAGCTACGAGTACTCCCCCTGTACATATGCGGCTTAGCACTAGCTACATGATACATTGTAGTACGAAGAAAACGTTCATCCCATAAGACGCTTCCACCTGGATGGGGGGGTTGTTCCTGGGCAAAGCTGTGCAAGTGGTGCAAGTGCCAAGTGTAACATACATAACTATGTAGGTAGGTAGTACCTACCTAGGTAGTTCAAAAATAACGGGCATAGGTGCAGCCCTAAACCAGCTTAGGCCCAACGCCTCCAACCCTCCAACGGCTAGCTGCTTGTCGCTAAAAGCTAGAGATCACCAGGTTTGCCATGTTGGGGGCCAAGTCGCCAACAACTTGCATAAAAGAAAAAAAGGTCTCGTGTATTATTCCTAACCGAAGTTATTATACGTACGGATATATACGCATTATGCGTCTCATCCTCGATCGTAGCATCGCTAGAGCTGCATAGTGCATGCTTTGTATGCAGGTAGCTGGCTATAGTGAATTACAGCAAATACTATGTAAATGTATAAGTAGCTACTTACTAAGGACCAGGGATGTCGAAATAGCGGTCTCAAACTTCTTCGCTTGCCTTATCCAATTACTATTGTGAGCTTCCAGATTGCAACCTGTCGCGTGGCAATTTGAATTATATTCATAGAATAGCTGACCTCAGCTTTCGCACCTAATGTTACAATACAAAGTGTTCACCGCGATCGCGTGTCAACTTTGCAGCCTCAGGTTGTGGACGAGTAACACAGAAGCAGAAGCAGAAGTGTTCACCTTGAACCACTTAACGTTAGAAAGGTAGTAATAGTAAGTAATACTACGGTATATGCCGTGGATCGATGCATGGCTTCAGCTGCATTAATACGTTCGGGGAGGTATCGACCCCCCAATCAAAAATCTTCCTATGCAACACTACAGGCTTGGGGCCTTGCGCCTCCCACAAGTGGCGTTTCTGGATCATGATAGGTACATGATCCGGCAATTCTTATACCATCGCCGGAGATGCCAATTGGGCAGCCTCACGCTTGCGTGCAGGTATCCGCACGAACCGCTCCGACGATGAAGATGGCGAAGTTGTCCATCTACATATCAAGCAGAACAAGTTACATAGTCACATAGTCACCTTGACTATGCATGCGTACGAATCGGTTTTTTTTTTAAAAAAATCAAGATGAGTTGCATGTCGATGGATCATGATGGATCATGAGGGGGCATGACGGGTCAAGATGGTCTATTTCTTACCCATTCTGTAGTTTTACACATATTATTAAACAGGGTCATTGGGAACCATTTTGACTACGTGTATCTGCCATCTGGTCTATAACCAGGCCTTTCGAGCCACCGGGGAGATTCATCCACTACATCCACGATATGCGGACGTGGGTAAGAGCAGCTTTGTGTGTGGAGATGTTGTGTTATACGCACATACTCAATCAATGGTTCCAAACTCTTACCATTTCATGGCGTGATAAAGGCTCGTTGCATGAATTTCTTTTCTCAATTGATGAATTCGCTTCATCTATAACGAGTTCTGACTATTCTTATGGGTACCGGTATAATGTCCACATTGCTTAAAACGGCTTGGATGGGCCATACGGGTATTGTCTGCTGCATGACCAAGTTCTTCGAACGCTCGGTACCCGAATTTGCCAACTCGTATTATTCACTTTTGATGCGACTCAATTCAATAGTGCGTCGTTATAGTCACATCGTAGTCGGTTTCCCTGATGAAACAAGTCTCGATAATCCTTGAGCATGCCAGCTCAGATTCCTGAACGCCAAGACCCGATTATGGTATCATAAAACAAAAAGAAAAGTAAAACCCCCCTGACTCTTGCATCTTTAAACTTTTATCATCGGTATTGTCATGGCTTGACTTCGTCGTCGGAGTGGGCTGGTGTGCATGTAATTGGCATGTGATTTTGTCTTGAAGGAGAATCAGGGAATGCCGTTTCTTTATCGTCAAGGCGGATCTCTCCTTGCTTGAACGTTCGGAGAGCATGAACCCTATTAGATCAATTAGCTTGGTGAGACAGACAGAATAAAAAAAGGGGGGGGGCGAATGAAGTATACCTGTGTCGAAGTGCTCTCAAAAGAACAGCCACGAGGATCATGACAGTGGCGACGGCGGGAAGTGCAAGCATCATCGTGTCTGCAGCCTTACGTACGCAGCGGAAACGCAAGACCTTGTCTTGAGAAACGTAGGGAAGATAAGTCCACGACTCGCGTTCAGCTTTAGTTTCAAGTTCCACAATTGTTTCTTCAGGCTCGGCTTCCATCATATTTCCACGAGTCTCCTCCCTTATGATGCTTGACTCGGGGAAAGGTGATTGCTTCTTCGGGCGGGTGAATGATGTAAGAAATGCGAGGACGTGAGGAGTTTCCCAGGATTTAGCCCCCGCAAGGTTTTCTGGCAATTGAATTCGCTGGCCATTTTCTGCGACGACGATGTTGCTGTGCTTCTCAATTGATACTCGAGACGGGGCAAGAGAGGAAAGGAAGAGGACTGTTCTCGATAGAAAATCCGTCTGCTGTGCTGTCTGTTGTGTGTGGGTTGATGCGACATCAGATTGGCTCGGGTTCTTCCCAAGAGTCGTTATCGGCGCTGCGGAAGCCCAGGCTGCGAAGACGCAGGCAAATAAAGCTGGCGTCGATCCTTTCATGGTGGGCTGCTGATTCTCCTTATCTCAAATGAATCAGGTATCTAAGACGAATATGCCGGCGTTGTTATTCTATACGTAAAAGTCAATAAGTGTGAATTGGTAGAAATTGTGTAAAAAATAAGTATTTTAGAAAGAAAAACAAAATGAAAGACCCCTAGACATAAACGAAACAGTAATCAAGGATGTTATTTATACCTTCTTCGTCCAAATAGTGTGTCTGCGACAGCGTCGATGATGTGGTAGTAGTGATGAAATCGTCGGAATGCTTGTAGGGGTAGCTGATACGTCGGTAGGTAGGTGGATAGCAAGGTAGCTTGGAGCTACATGTAGGTTTGGGTTTTTTTTCCCCTTGGCAACTAGGTTACTGGCGGCAGAGGTCTTCAAATATGTAAGGAACGCCGAGCTAGAATGAGGAGATTTGTAGCACGTCGTTTTATCTAGTAGTGGGGTGACTCGAAGTGATGGGAACGAAGTACGATATACGATATACGAATTAAACACGCGCTTCGATCCAAGGCTTAAAACTGTTGACAGGTTACACATACAGTCACACGGCGGTAGCTGGAATAGAAATTCAATCGAAAAGAGAAATAGAGGCTTGACCTTTCTTTTTGTAAGTGACACGGACCGGACAAAAACACCGGATGGGTATTTTGTTCTTTTTTTCCTTTTTTTTTTTTTTTTTTTTTTTTTTTTTTTCTCTCTCTCTTTCGGACCAACCCAGGACCAGTCATCTGTTAGTGAGTGGGATGAGAGATCCATGCCTATTAGAGGTGTAGGAATTGGGGTTTAGCAACTAATACGGTAGATCAATTTATTAATATGCGGTTAAAGCTGTCCGCACATACTTCCATACTTTTCCCCCCTTGGTGTAAGTACCGTGCTCTACCTGTCCGGCCTGTCTATGTGTATTATTCCGTCGATGGAGTAGGAGACTTTCTCAGACTACTCTCGACGTTCCATGTCTTCGGTACAGGGTTCTACGAACATGGGCAGATTCGTTAGCATGTCGCACCAAATCATCTTCGGTATTAGCTTCGCATATTCGCAACTATCATGTCTACTTACATACCTGTATGTAACAAACACGTAACGGGCGGAACAGCGTTGTACGTGCGATAGAACTTTTTACGTGCGAATTCTTTTGTTTCTTAAGATCAACGCTAGGATCATAAGGCGATTATCAGCTATGACGGCAGAGGAATAGGTACTAGGAATACTGCGCCTCGTTAAACCTTCCCCAACCTCACGTAAACAGACATTTCCCGCGTCATATCCGTAGTTACCGATGTGTTCATCATCTTACTATTAAATAAGTAGGCAATTTACAATAGGATTCGGGAGTTCAGGAAAATCAATTCAATGTTTAATCCGTTGCATTATTGCATTCAGCATTACAAGTTTACCATAATGCCATAACATCCAGCTACGGAGGCACAGCCAGCTGCATAGCCTATTTCCCAAGGAAGAGGTCCACCCGTGCACGCCTTAAAGTGCTTAAGGACTTTAAGCTATTCGTCACTGGACCAATGACCTTTGAGCGGCGACCGAATCTGGTAAAAGTTAGGCGGGGGGACCTTACATAAGGGTCGGTAGAGGTATTCAGGTACCTTTCTTAGTGGAGGTTGCGTTCCATTTTTAGCCACGTCTAGGCCCTCGGCATCGTGTAAAAGAGCTCGGCATTTTGTAAATTACCAAAGCTTTGATGGTTTTACTCTTTTATACTCTGACAATATGCTTATACAAAAGCTCTCTTATCTATCTGACTACAGAATGCGTAAGGTAGGACGGCAGGTAAGGCAACAAAAGATTTACTGTTTGATGCTACAGAAGGGCCTACTTTAGCGTGTGGACAATCTGTGTTTCCTTTACTTGATTGTATTCCACCGCGGATGCTAAGAATCAAGATATCGAAGCCAATAAATAATCGCAAAATACCGCACGCAAAATTAATCGGCTGCCTAAAAGTACCCAGGCCTCAGAAAAAAACATTAGCTGTATTATGTACAAATATACAAATGTCAGAAACCGGACTGGTAGTCCTGGTATCCTTGTCTAACTGTAAACCCCGAACGAATCTAAAAAAGATGATCTCCTAAACACAGCATGTTAGGTCATCTGATAAAGGCCAAGTTAGGCGTAGCAGGCTTCGCGGAGACATCCGTTGTTCACTAGTACCAGGGCATGTTTGGCACCACACGATATATCTATCAGGTTTGAGGCCTAGATGTCTCGTATCGTGTAATTAGAGTTGATAGTAGCTTAAATGTGATAGCCACGTCGGTTCCCTCTTCCTTTAAGACAGCCGAGAGCTAAGGACTAGATTGGAAGGTGTGACGCGAACTATAAGGGGTAGCTTAGATCTAGCTAGCTACTAAAAGTTCACTGGGACCCAGCCCTATGCTAGATTTTCCATCGTGGGGATGGAGTATTCATCATCTCTCTTTTTTTTTTTTTTTCTTCCTCTTTGAATTGATGTAATAATATTTCCTAAGTGGGAACATGAACGAATCTTCAAGTTCAACGTAGATAATGATGATTGATTCTAGTTGAATATTTTTTTGGTAACAAGTGTACCTACTTACATGTAGGTTGGGTTAGGTACCTTAGTAGTTATGAGATAGGTAGGTAGTTAATAGTTACAATAGTTATGACTTACAAAAGAAAACCCTTAAAATCTCGTCAAATTAATATCCTTTACTATAGATCTTGTGACGTGGTATAAGACAGATAGGCTATAAGATCCTAGTAGATTCCCGTCCCGGCCATCTCGTTGTGTGGAAGTCTAGGGTTAAGAAAATAGAATCAACTTGTTGGTGACAGCAGAGGTCGAGAGGCTACTTTTTTTTTTCTATAGCGGGTCTCGGCATTGCCGGCAATTATTTAGTTATAGTAGGTACGGATTAGATACGGTGGTAGCTATGGGCTTAGCTACTGGTCTGTGCATACCTTAGGTACCTAGGTACCTATCAATCCACCAAGCATCGCCTTAGCTTATCTGGGGTTACAATTGCTTATCCATCCTTCACTACAACAAGTCTTACTAGCATCATTCCTACAGCACCTCACCTCACTTATGTGATCATACATCATCCTTCGCACCATGCCTATTATCGCGAGGCTGTAGAATAGCCCGCCCTATAGCCTTGGCATTAGACACTATCTCATTAATCGACCGCAGGTAAAATTAAAGATGGCTCATCCTTCTAATCCAGACTCGTCTACGACAACAGATGGACTAAGGCGCGATCGTGATGGGCCTCAACCTGGGTTAACACGCGCCGCCACCTTGCCTGCCGAGTTCCATTCGCAACGCACCGCTCGATCTCACTTGGCCCCCGAAGATGCCTTCAACGCAGTACGACCCTCGCGAAGACAGTCGGGCTTCGAGTCCAACGGAATCAACGAGAGCCGCCCCGAGTCACGATCGCGGAAGATGGGCTCCAAGCTCGGAAGTAGGAGTAGGAGTAGGCGACGGAAACGCACTTGGAAGAAATTATTATGGGTCAAACAATCTTGTATGGAATTACCCCTCGGTTGCCAACATTCCATCGCACCGCTGTTAACGGCTATCTCAAGACCCAGATAATTACACGGACCAGGCCACGTTCCTCGAAAACTTGCAGCGGAACCCACGTCTTCAGCCCTACGAATTCTGGCCCCTCGTCGCCGACTCAACTGTTATCCTCCAGCAAGTATGCTCCGTCATCATATTCGTCGTCTGCTTTGTCGGAATATTCCAAGAGCGCGTGTCGCCCGTCGCCGTTGTAGGCTGGGGTAGCTTTGCGACGTTCGTAGGATGGTTGTTATGGGATTTCTGGGTAGGACAGGAAGACGAGGATGAAGTATTACAACGACGCCGCAGCAATCGCAGCCGCTCGATACGGGAACCCGCTAGGAGAGGTCGTTCAATTGCTGCGGGGACATCTGCTACGAGCTCGGTGACGAATTTAGCGGTGACAGAGCGGTACCCTCAAGGGAACCCAATCGCTTTGCGACAATCTCATTCCACTTCTGCCATTTCCCTTCAGTCCAGCGCATCTCAAGCGAGTAACTTAGGTGGTAGGAGGTCCTCCGAGTCTACCGATATGCCGAGCCATCGCCCCTCATCTCCTCTCCGTAACGGAAGGGCCAACCTTCGCCTCAGTACTGTTAAATCCGCCATCCTCATTTACTTTACCCTGCTTGGCCTATCGCCCATTTTGAAATCCCTTACTCGATCTACGTCATCTGACAGTATCTGGGCTATGTCTTTCTGGCTATTGGCGATTAACATATTCTTTTATGATTACTCGTCCGGCCCGGTGAAGTTCCCAGCTTCCCTTTCGACCAACGCGGCATTAATGGCGTCTACGGTATTAGCCTCCCGCCTACCTTCCACCGGGCAGGTTTTCAGCCTTACACTATTCAGCATTGAGGTATTTGGCTTGTTCCCTGTATTTAGACGCTACGCTAGACATCAGAGCTGGAAGTATCATGTTGCGCTTTCTATATTGCTCGTAATTGGGGCGGGAGGTGGAGTCGGTCTGATAGTAGGCGAAGAAAAGGATGTCGTCTGGCCGTGGAGGAGTGGGCTCCTTGGCGTCTTGGTAGCAGCCGTTATTGCCGTCGTTGCTATGGGCGGGTGTAGTTGGTGGCTTATCGGGCTTCAGAAGTATAAAAATGCCATTAATGGACCTTGGGACCAAGCAAGACCGATTATTATTAGTCGACGGCTTTGGGATGACGAATAGAACATAAACAACAATAAATGATATGATGAAATTACCAAGTACTCATTTTCGGTATACTTTGGGGAAACATACCTAGGTACCTAAGTTATGCGAATTAACTATCAAGTATTCTTACAAGTGTCTATTACTTACGCTGCAATAGTATACACTCTCTTACGGACCAACGGTAAATTATACCTGTCTTCTATGAACAAGAGGAACTCGGAGGATGCCCTTCCCCTCTCTTGGCGAAGTGTGGTTACTACAAGTTTAAGCCCATGGGTTAGGTGAGGTATCTGTCCGGTATGCACGTGGCCGGCATTGCGGCTTGGGCGTCGGGATTACGATAGGAGGCGAAGATGAATTATCCCCCACTCCATGAGATCCGTCTTACATTCCACTAACATGTCCACTTGTTCATGGATCTATATATCACTTTACACAAAGTAGGTACGTATACAAGTCCCCAGATTCATTTGGTTTAAATAATTGTTCGTTGGTAATATATTCGATTCTCAATAGACTTATAAGAGAGTATTAAATGGCGTCTATGAAGCCAGGAGTAATTCCTCCATCCACTTATTCGTTAATCACTCCCATAATAGTTTTAGCTGCTACTTCGTAATAGTTTCCCTCCTGATATTTTTGACGTCTTTACTTCCCGCTGCCGCTTGCCGTCTTCCACGTCCGCTCCCATTCCTTCAGGTGGTCAGCCATCCGCCTCTCGCGGGACATGCCCATAGCGACCTGTTCGTGGGGCTCTCTGTCAAGGACGTATCGCAAGAGAGTGGATGGTTCGGATTGAGTTGGCCTATCACCGATTGGCTTCCCGGCTTTTAGGGGGCTGGAAAAACTACCCAGTGTGATGGTGGTACTGCTAGCAGATGGCTTATGAGAATTGGACTGCGCTGCAAGGCTTACATCTCAGTTGTAGCGCTTACCTGTTCTTGTCCATGGTTGCCAATTGCTTGGGGTCCAAACTCGATACCAGTGATATTCAATTGTGGTTGAATGTTAATATATGTCTTTGGATTTAGTTAAAAATCCTAAGACTTAATCAATACTTCGATTTATATCTCTTATGTCGAGACCTGTCGGTACAATATGCTGGTGGGATTTTTTTCAGCAGAAAGGTTGGAAAGGCCTCTCCTTTTTATAAGTGGCATCTTAGAGGCACATTTTAGATGAGGCGACCAGAAATGACTTGGCTGGAAAACAAACATTCACAATAGTCTTTGACACGGGATGAAATCGTGGGAATGGTTAGATGCCTACTTCTCCAGTCATCCCCAGTCATCCCCTGTTTCCCTTCCCGTCGTTCCCTCAAGGGGCCTTGCCTTACCGCCTAACACACCCTCTATACCCTGCTAGTGATCTGTATGTAGGGTACCGACGCATTCGTGAAGCCATAGTTCCCAAGAGCCTCATTAAGAGTCGTTGACGTGGGGGGGAATTCAGGTCTTGGTGTAACTGGTCTGCCTGAAACAACCCCTGAAGAGTGTAAGGACTGAAGCTCCCATGTATGTATCGTATCATACCTTCAGAGTGGAAGGTAAGTTGGCCATCGCATCGGATTGCAGTAATATTCACGGAATTAAATGTCGAAAATCATGTGAAATTATACTATAACGGAATGCCTCATAACTGAAGCATCTAATATAACAACAAGATTCAGCGTAGACTCCTTATCAGCGTATTCCCGACGTTAATCATTAAAGACCCGACGAATAAATGGTCATAAGCCCTCGTATTTTCTTGATGCTTCAATCATCTTCTTGATTGCATAGTTTTGAATATCGCATGATGCTTATTTATCATATATGTGTAAACTGGGTGTTTACGGTAGTGTGGGAAAACATCTTCTAAGTGGATTGTGAATAATCATTTGGCTGTGGAACGAAGTGGAATAAATTCTCTCAAACTGGTTCTCAAGATATGAATCGACCAACATGTGACTACCTGAATCATTACATAGGTCGATATTCATAGCTCGTTATCATAGCTTGTATCAACTGGGCTTCCAACTCAAATTAAGTACAGAGAGTAAAAACCGTTGCATCAGTAAGTGTATGCCCGACCCGATTCATCATGTAAAACCCTTTTACTCCTATGGTGGTCCGATTCGGAACTATCAGTGTCCTTTCGCCTTTTCTTAGAATCCTCTTCGGACTTGTGACGCCTACGAATATGGACGCCTCGATTGTCTGGCCTACTATATTCCTTAACGCAGAACTCGCACTTGTAACGATTGCCGTAGTGAGTACCGATGTGCTTTTTGAGGTATGCTTTTGCATTCTCTTTTTTGCCTGTGGGCGTATAACCGCACACGGTACAACGCAAGCTTTCATTTGACGACTCTAATGTTGCTGAGCTTGACGACTCTTCTGGGCTTGAAGATGGGATTGTCGAATCTGGCGAGGAAAATGCGTCGAGCAGTGTATTCTGTTGAGGAGGATCCATTATCTCGATAACGCCGAAGGGGTTAACACATACGTTAACGTTCGGACGTGATGACATGTCCGTTGAGGACATAGGCGAAGGCGAATTTCCGAGGGCTGGTGGGCCCAAAACATTCAAAGCTCTTGTATCCTTAGTATTATGACACGTCACGTTCTCCCACATTTGAACACTCAAAGCAGGATCTAGGTGATCTGTCTGGATAGTCAAGGAATGGCCTCGTGATTCGCGAAATCCTCTCTGACCTCGAGATACCGGAGGCATAGACATATGACTTGATGGAATGCTGAAGAGTTGCGCGGATGAGGAGGGCTGCCAGGTGTTGTATGCGAGATCCAGATGATTACTGTCGTCGGCGATTACTTCTGGGCCGATAATCCCTCCGAGAATATCCATGTAATGATCATCTGCTGGTGGACATTGACGCTCGGGATGATTACTCGAAGCCGATTCCGGGGACTCGGTAGGGACCGTCGGCGATATATTTATGATAGGTGTCCTAGTTACGCTAACGGAAGGCAGCTCTATTGGTAGGCTAGTTACGCTAACGGAAGGCAGCTCTATTGGTAGGCTAGTTGATGGAGAGCAGTCTGAGACGACGTAGGAGTCGTCGTAGACATCGTGATCATTTACATCACCACGACCCGAAGATGAAGATGTTGCTTGTAATTCAAGTATCAGCGGCGTATCCATGAGTTCTCCTACTTCAGTATCAACTATAGTGTTATTCATCTCCTGTGGTATCTGGATTGAAGAGGCGTTGTAAATGGGACTGGTCGACCAATGACTGTCGCGTATTCCAGGGAATGGGGATAGATCGTGTTTATTTCCTAATTTCTGGCCACATTCCCTACATTGTCCAAGTGTCGACTTTGAAATTACACGAGGACCGACAATACCCTTCACCGTATCGACCGTGGCTCTGAGCGTATTTTGGATCCTCTCTCTCATTTTTGGCCGATCCCACGAGCACTTGTTGTTAAAGGTTGTTGGGAATTTCTCAGCATCGTTGCACTTGAGTCAGTAACAGTTAGCACTCGATTCTCTCTCTCTCTCTCTCTCTCTCAGGTCTAGTTGTACTTCAGGAGCGTCGGCCCCTTAATCCACTTGAGACAGGACATATATAGAAGGGGGGGCAATATGAACCCACAATGAAACATACTGTTGGGCATCGATAAATCCCTTGCGAGAGATATTTACAACCCTTGAGGTGTCGCAGCATATCTCTAGGGTCGACAAAGTTGCGTTGCGGGCAGTTTTCCATTAGACAGCGAGAAACCCCGAACGACGTGGGGTCGTGTTCGAGAAGATAGTACTCGATCGCCCTACTGTAGAAGCGACCCTGATAGCATTTGTCTATCACATTGTTTCTCCATCTATGTACATTAATTAGTTGGACGTTTCCACAGGACTCGGTAATACTAACGTGCAAGGTTCGTTTACGCTGCTGGGACTTAAAGGTTCCTCCACAAGGGCAGGCGACGGCTCATCTTGGTATTCTGTCTGATGCTTATGGGTCTTTTGCGTCGGTATGGTGTTAACAAAACCACTACCCTCCAACTCAGGTATGTCATTATCGTCATTTGGGTACAGGTGATGGGATGAGCCCATGTTGGTAAGTGGTTCCATAGATCGTTATTTGCGTCTGCGGCGAAAGGAACGGCGTGCTCTGCTTCATCCAAACGGGACTTCGACAACATAATAATAACCCTGTTACCAAGTCTTTTAAATAAGTATACTAGCATGCGGCTCATTTTCGATTTAGTATCTACCCCTCCTTTCCCTTGAAAGGACACGGGCGGACGTAGAAGGGACTTGGTAATAGGGAACGTAGACATGAGTGCACGCGAACTAGCGGAGTTTAGAGCATCAACGAACGTGCATGCAACTTTCCTTACCCGTTATCCCCTATGCATACCAATTGCCCTGTTAGTGGGGATTGGTGGTTCGTAAAGGGACTTCAGGGAAGCATTGCCGCACCATTGCTTGCGCCATGTCGTCCTTGTTCCGTTGTGACACTCGACCTGGATGTTGAGTGGAAAGTTAACGCTGCATTGATCGCAGGAGCGATTATGACGAAGGGTCAAAGTGGATTTAAGGCAACAAGATCTTCTTAGGTGGTGTGGGTGATGGACTGCCATCGGTTGCCTCCTCATTGCGAACCATTCTAGCGACGGTGCCCCCCCCGCTGACAAAGGCCTAGGCTGAGCTCACAGGTATCCTGCAATACCCTTCGACAAGTTCAAAGCCTAAGGTGGATAACATGACAGAAGCCAATTGGTTAATTTCGGTAAGAAACTTGGGATCGAGGGAAAATGCGTCTTTGCAAACCATTTGCCTTGTCGGGGACTGGTCTACCTCGTGAAGTTGATGACGAGGACCCTAGCAATGGATGTCAGCAGGGATTGTATTCTCTGGGAATGAGAATAATAGAGACGGAAAACAACCGCTGGAAAAGTGTTTCGCCCAAAGACTATGATAAACAAGCCGTACGAAATCAAAACAACGGCGCAAAACATCGGGATCGAAAGCTAGATATATACTAGATATATAATACAAAAAACTGCTGACTGCTAGGACTTTGGGGGCTTATGGAGCTATTGGGGGCTATGTTATAGGAATTTGCTATATATAGGCAAGTTATAAACCTCTCTGAGTTCGTACGGGGGCGATTGGGGGTTGGGTGCAAAGGTCATACCAGTGGTTTCGTCCTCAACAAAGGGAGAGCCTTGTCATCTTGTACCGGTGCCACTCATCCGATGTGTGTCAGGGGTCCCACTTGGGAACAAAGGGACATTGGAGGACAAAGAAGATGTTTGTATATAGCTCTGACTTCAGAACCATCCTAGTTAGAGTTCCTTACGGAACAACGAAGTTGTTTCCTCACCTAATGCTCTACGGCGTGACAATGTGTTACCAAGCTGTACACGGATACCACAGGAATAGAAGCAGATATGTAGGCCGTGGCTATGACTCCTGCCCTATATCTACCCACGACGTAAGCAAGCAACTATTAATTCTCATTGTTTTAGGAATGCCCAACTAGTATTGTTGAATGTTTGCTCCACACACGAGTATATCAAAATATTAAATGAGGGGTGAATGCTAGTATGTCTATAAGTCTAAACGTAGGCGGCGCTCAAATAGGGGGGGGAGGGGAATTGATACAGGTTATGAACGAGGTTCAGCTTCTTACCCAGGACACGCCCCCTCTTTAGTCACACCAATCACAACAGATCAGAATTCTCTTGGCTTGAAGTACCCTGTGATGTCTTCACCCGATAGGTCAGATTCTTCTGCAACTAGGTAACATCGATCATACCTCAGCATGTACCGATGTATTTCGTGCTAGGCTCTTAAGCATAGGCATTGTAGAAGCGCTTGTAGAAAAATAAGAGACATGAATCCCTACAGGCCCATTAGAAAGACCTTGAACGTATCTATTCGTCTACTGTGCTCTCATAAGGTGTGGTTAAGTTGAGGTTATGCATAGAATGTTGTTTTTGGACTATACAATTAATGACCTTGGGCATTGGATACTATTCATATTACCCCTAACTAGCGTTATAGTTTTTTGTTAGCCAGCCTTACAACTCTTGTGGTTTACTAAAGCTATGCTCTCACTTCTTATGGACATGTTCATACATAAAGCGGGAGATCCTAGGTAGGTAAGTATAGAGGGTTAGTAGAAGCGTCTATTACTTAATATATGCCGAAATTTGGGCAACAATGAGCTGCGTATACAATATAAACAGTAGTCATAAATAACCTCTCTAAACTTTTATTAGGTTAGGTACCTGAAGTAAGTTGTCTTGAGAGGAGCTAATGAATTAAGTTACTTTTCTATCACCCTACAGGAAAATCAAACATATAATAGGCCGACACTCTGGATATTACAAAATACAATGGTCTTTCTCGTTTAATGTGTTATCTTTTGAAGTGAGAAGTTACTGCAGCTTTGGGGTACTTACAAAGGACTAATATATCGAGTTCCTTTCAGTCTGAAGACTATCACCGTAAATGCCTACTAATCTATAGTCTCAGCTGGTTGTGCATATGCTTTCGAGGCACTTATAACACATGTAAGTTTCATTAATAGAAAATAATTTCACCTCTATGCTTAAGTACCTCGAAAAATATTTAACGTAGTAATATAGAGTTAAAAAGGTTTCAACTATCTTGCACGGATAGAACATATATCCTGTGTTAATATAGCTTACTATTTAAACACCGTAGTGAGATCTTCGGAGTTGAAAGGGCGTTCGTATGGCGGGTATTCTTACATGTCTCCTAAGAATTCTGCTATACCTACATATCATAGATACCTAGGTTAGATCAGGTACTCTATTGATGTTAACTCCTATATATATTACGGATTTCACGTCTCTTCCAATAGTTCCCTTCATATCATCAAAACTCGGGCATTTATACTCTTCTATTCTACATTTACATGCAAGTAAACTCAACCTTCACAAATCTCAATCCAAATACGTTTGGCTATATCTTTGATCCTGAACATAATTACCAGGTGAGCAGTAGATTTTAGACCTAGAACTTGTATATGGCTTCGTATCTAAAAGTCAAATTTTTGCTCAAAGAAACCCACAGTAGAAAGAACTACGGTGCTGCATGAAACGATGCAAAGCTTATTTGATAGAGACTATGGGGTATACATATGTAGGATCATCTTTACTAGGTAAACATGTCTTATAATAAACCCATCTCAGCCCCTAATACTGAACCACAACGATTCGTGCTGCGTCGGGAACAGTGAGTACCCGTTAGAAACCACTAACGCGGCTCGGCAGAGTTATAGCTAAAGGCGACAGGTGTACCGAAGTTTGGGGACCCATCTGAATTGCTGCCTAAGACTTGGACCATAGTATAACGGCTATCGTCACAGGCTCCTTTACTATTTGAGGTAGCATGATAAACGTTCCATGTCTGCGAGCCGTCGGGGCTGCGGAAGAAGCTGTTATGGCCGGTACCATAGTGTCCGTTGACACCGCCCTTAAAGACACAGCCGGAAGACTTTTTCCATGCGGCGGCGGAGGCCGGGTCCGTTTTACCATCCCACTCGAGTGTTGCCAAGCAGTAGTCGGGCGTCCAGCAGTAGTTGGCTGAATAGACAATGTATGTCTTTCCCGTCTCCTGTATGTACAGGGCGGCGGGTCCTTCATTTACAGGCGTGCCACTGCGCTCCCATGACTCAGTCGGCTGTGAGATGACTGAAATGCTCCCCTTTAGTGATACGTTGTCATCCCCTAATTTCTGCATACATAGTGACTGGTATTGTACTCCGTGAAAGCACGAGTAGGCCAAATAGTTGCCCCATTTATTGAATCGCACAACCGTCGCGTCGATGGACCATTCGTTAGTGAGCTTTCCAGCATAGGTATAATCGTCCCATGGTGTAGCCCCCCCTATTCGCGAGTTAGTGATATAACACATACTTTATATTCGATTTATTGATTAATGGGTCTTAGATTCGCAAACCTATGTCACCATGACTTGTTCTAACATACGCGCCACGGCCAGGTGTGGGGGTTAACCAGAGGTAATAGAACAGATAGGTACTCACCCTTTAGAACGTGCAAGTTCTGGCCGTCGAGGTTTTTCTCATTGCCCGCCGTGAAGTAAATGTACCACTTCCCATTAAGATAATGAGTTTCAGGAGCCCAGACGTTACAGCAGCGACTCGCCTCGGTCGAGCTATAGACGACCTTTGGAGTAGCCGTCTTGAGGCCATCGATTGTTGTTGCCCTTGAGATTTGCACGTTCTTCCATGACGTGGATAAAAGATAGTAGTATCCGCCAGAATATGAAATTTGAGGATCGCTGCCGCCTGGCCTGCGAATCGGGTTGGTAAAAGCTGTAGCTGGGCTAATAAGGAGGCAAGATGCAGCACCAAGAAAGGCCGTGATGAGCCTTCCTGGGGCGAAGAACATGGTGAATTTCAATTATAATTCCCAATCTTGTTGATCAAGTGGGACACGATTTATACCAAGACCCAGATTAGCTACCGGGTTGATAAAAGCTCTACTTGTCATTATTTGGAAGAACTTAGCATTCTTATAGACCTCTATCTGTACAAGTTATTACCTACCTCGCGTGCCCTCTTATGGCTCTTCGCTTCAAATTCATTGTGTTTCCATTGCCAATGATACTCTTAAGAGGGGTGGTGGTCATTCCATTGGAGCGCATATAATATATTCAAACCCACAGTCATAGAGCGAGACCCATATGATCCAGGCGACATTACTTAAAAAAGGGTCAACTTCCCGATTTGAACAAAGGTGAGCGGAATTTGGAGGGTCCCAGAACTACGACTATGTCTCCGCTTCTCCAACTTTCTAACAACACCCAAGATGCATTACTCACACGGGATCGTACTAAACTGGTTAAATAGCACGGGGGAAACAGGGTACTTCGGGTGGTTTATGAGGAATCCTAACAGATTTTCCACCTCTAGGCTATATTTCCGACGCATTACTAAAAGAGTTCGTTGTCAGGGTTACCTAACACTATCAAACCAATAGCTAAATAGAAGATAGTATAGACTATCTTCGAGTATGATCTTCTGGCAATATACTTCTAGATATGAATTATAGACCTGGTTACACATTCAAACTATAAGTAAGAGCAGATCGCCTCTATTTGCTTGTGATAGTTGGTGTAAGCAGTCTAAGTTTGTACCGCGTATTATGCGTTAGGTAGGTAATTATTGTATACAGTAAGATATGGATAGGCTATAGTTTTTAGACATCGCACTACCAAAGGCTTCTAATAGAGAGAGAGACCTGAAGTTGCTTGCTACATATTTACCTATTATCATAGAACATCAACTACTCAACCGGATTTCTACGGGATTCCTTAATAGGTTCCAACACGCTAGCTGTCAAAGAGACAAGACTTTAGTGAAACAATATTACGCAGCGCGAGGTAGAGATGCATCCAATCTAGACTTCGCGAGCACTGAGTTGAATGCTTCCTGAAACTAGTAAGTGGTGTGCCGGTGTATGCTAGCCCAGCCTACTCCGATTGGTCTTTGCCGCCTGCAGACCTGCTGATCGTCATCCCCGGCCAAGTCACCCAGTCGATTTCGTGCATGGCATTTCATCCCGTTTGACAGAGCTCAATATTTGGTTTGACTGGAGGGGGGGTAGGGGGTGTCTGATTACATGTGGCCCGACGAAAACGATATAGAAGGCTGCAGACTGAGACATGCCACGGTCCAGTTTATATCGTCCGCGGTGGTGAGTGTTAGATACCATTTGAATAACCACTGGAATTGTAAGTAGGTACCTAAGATATACCATATACATACTAGACATGCAAGTATTAATGGCTTTTGTAGCCATATGCTTAGAAGAGGAATAAAGTAGCTGGGGGTGGCGGCGCCTAGACTCCATTGTAAACGACCCGATGACAGAACAGCATACGCCCGACAGCTAATTGGCAAGTGATTCAGCTGCATGTGTCTCTGTCGAGAATAAACAACTGGAAATTCCGAGGTTCCCGGCCACCTCTGGGCACTCTGGATGAAACTAGTCGTCCGTCAAAATAGTCCTTGATAGATGAGTCGCCACGGATTCCCATTATGAGCCAAGTCTCTTTGTATGATCGACATCCTGTCGTGTCTTCTGACGCCTTCAATACTGTGATTAACCATGTGTAGATCGGGTCTACGACAGCAAATCTCAAGTCTTCCTGGATGGGTGTCCTCCTTGACTCGTAATCCGAGACATTTATTTTCGACTTGAATGTCTCCAGTGGCGTTCTTGTAGACTTATTAATATGAAGGATGCCGACCTGCGTCTAGTGGCATTAAGTGCTCACTTCTAGGCGCTGGTGATCTTTTGCCCGTGATTCGCCAGACATCTAACATAACTTTAGGGTGACCGCAGTTAGGGGCTTGTGATTATTGCTCCTGAAGGCCTTATTCGTATTTCTAGTATCGGCGTTGGGCATAGCTGAATAGAGCTGCTACGAATGAGCTATAAGTCGAGAGAGGGATTACGTAGAACATGAGCATTTGATAGGGTCAAAAGGGCCGTCCAGCTCATAACCATCAGTCTGTTTAAATTTATAGGATGGGATATGGCCATTCTTTGCCTAGTTGACAATCATACTCGTTACTCTCCAAGCCCTTCAAAGGCGGTTCGAATAATGGCGCATGGCTCTAGGTACCTACCTATTCCTACTACTTCTATACTCCAAGCATCTTGGCGGTTAAGGAATGAGCTATTCTATACGGGAGTGGATTCCCCAGTTTAGAGAGTGTGTTTTATTCCTGCAAGGTGTGAGCATTATAAATAAATCAACAGTATTAGGTGCTTATCCGCGGCGAGTAAGCGACTCTAGATATTAGAGAAGTATTCGGTAAGTTCTAGGAAAGATGCACATTCTGTTGCCACAATCCTATACATCAGAAAGAAAATCATGAAGCAAGTTAGCGAAGCTATCTTTGACCGGCGGTCAGCCCAAAGAAGATACAGGAGCGGCCAGCAACATCAAGTGGCGCTCCGTACGCCACATTATAAAATGTGCACATTCCAGGTAGTCGACGGTAGCCCGCTTTAGTACGTTAATTTTGCACTACTATATCGTAATTGTCATATTAAGAACCGAGTTTGTTGATTAGATGCGCACTAGGTACCTAGGTAAGTATTCGGTTCACGTCTATGATATGGGAGAACCTTCCAATGTTAGGTACAAAATATTATAGCCAACTTCTGACGGACATGGCGTCCGGTGGTTGCACTCATAGGTGCGGCAACCTAAGGTCGACATACAAACTAGATCAATTGTTTTGTCAATGGTACTATATCTCCTTGATTCATTCTAGGCCGAGTATTAGGATCTAAGATTGTTACTAGGCAATATTGGACAGTAGGAGAAGGAGTGATTTCGGCAATGGGATGGCTCTTGCGGTCGACGAACATCTTATCTACTAAAGATGCAACGCTTATACGAACGCACAGGGGTTAGACAGCGTGTTAAATAATAAGTGTAAGTGCTATTACCTAGGTAGGTAGATATGGGCCGGGTGCTCATGTATCGAGTTAGATCTTATAGCATTCACGTAGCTCAATCTACTCTTGTACTAGGTATTCTGGGCTGGTTATAGAACTAGGCCTTTCTTTTTAGGTATAAGCATAGTCATTCGTAAGGAATAGACCCTATTGTTTTATATAAAACATGCTACGTACGTCTTGTTAGGGTTATATGTCAAGCTAGTATACATATGACCAACGAGATGGACGTTTTGCAGCCAATGTCCAAAGCGTACGAAATGCAGACGGGATTCTGGTATACCTAGGAATTGGATGGTGATGGTGATGGTGGTGGTGATGATGATGATGATGATGACGATGGTAATAATAGTTATTATGCCCGAGGCTTGGTATGAAATTAGTGGCCGGTAAACTCAACATGGGTGCATCACGGCGATTCAATTCGATGTTATATAATAAACATATGACGTGGAGGGACGACTATAGACCTTATATCCGAAACAGTGAGGGGTTGGACAATATCCCTGACTTGACTCTTCTATCGTCCTTGTTCTTAAATATATGATGCAAAACCGTCCCGTGCGAAGATTTTACCGGGCATTCGGCGACGTTTGGGTGTATAGTAAGCACACTTGAATTATCATCGACGGGTTGAGCTATTATCGTAGGTATCTGAAGTGGAAACTGGAATGCTGCTGGGCAAGGGTTGATAGATGAACCACTTCGATTAGGCAGACTAGAGGTCTTAGTCTTCACATATATACCTACCTTACCTAGAGGTAAGTATTTTAATCGGATGATTATCCAAGTTGCTGACAGAATAGGAAGCTTTCCCCCCCCCATCTTCGCGGGGTGTCTGTGGGTCAGTTCGCATAGGTTTGAGGTGGAGAACTTGGATCTTCGACTCTTCGGAACGTTGCCGAAGCCATAAGCAGCCAAACCGTTCTGACGGATGGGCGATTTGCCCACTATGAGGCTCAATTATTTGTCAAGGATGGTTCCGTGGCTCATGCGGTGTGCCAGCCAAATTGACCCAGAGCCGTGGATGGCTACACGGAAAGACGGATACACGACGCTTATTCTGTCCTCGGTAATAATGAAATCGTTAGGAAACTAGAAAAACTGCATATTCCCGCTCGTTCAGATGGGAAACTCGAACAGGGCGATTCAAGTTTTCCCGCTCCCGTTCATCTCTCTATATGTAATAGCTAGTACTACCTACCTACTTGTAATGTACTACGCTATAGTACCATGTATGTAATTCCCGCTTGTGTGACTATAAGTTCAGCTATTATTAGTCTACTACGGGATGATATGTGGAAAAGTTAGACCTTGGCCCGCATCCTTTCCGAACGAGGTTAGGGGCTGAAGGAACAAGAGTAGCTGAAATGTCCATAAGAGGAGACTAGGATGCTAATCTCTCCAGACTTGCAATTCGAGCAATATGATACTGTATGAGAAAGAATATGAGAAAGAAACAAAAAAAAATGATAGAAGACCAGCACCAAAACTGGATGTGATCGCCCCACGGCCTTGTCAACTTCACCGGTGTAATTATTTTTGACGTTTTTTAGATCTTATTACCGCGTAAACATTTCCCTTTGGTTAAACGACTACCAAGTCGAGTTATATATTATTACTTTGATAGATCGTCTGTGGGTTCTAATCAATATCAGCCTTGTATTTTATATACCTACCTACCTAGGTAGCTATGTATATGCCTTAGCAGTTGGGTAGATTAGGAGGTAGGTAAGTGTATAGTGAGTTGAGACTTACGAGTCCCTCTCAATCGGTTAATTATCCTGATTTGGAAAGCGGGTGGCTCGGGGAAGCAATGCGTAGCACTATTCACGGTAACACACAATGCTATCGGGCTTGGCTTGGTTTAACCGCGATGACCTGTAAGACCTGTAAGCGTCTTCGCCTGTCAGAAATGGCGAAGTTACTGCTACATTCCGGTCGCATGATGTGGCTCGTGACCATGAACGTACCTCTGACCAGCAAATGTCGATTTACATAGTAATTTACATAGTGATTTACATAGTAAGTTACATAGTAGGTCTACATAATTGGTCTTTCATGGTTGTCGGAGCCGAGGCTTCGTATGCAAGCCAAGTTCGGAGAGTTACTTCTAACTTGTACTGCCTATTTTTGACCATTGAACTCGTAAATGAGACCGGCGATTACTATGTACATATGTAATTTTCGTCAGAAATACTATAACAATGATTACACCTAATATGCTATAGCTTACCATAGTTAAGAGATCGACTAGTTGTGAGCCGCGAAAACTGAAGATAAATAAGCGGAAGTGCCTAGATATTGAGGCCTAGACGGGGTCCAGACGGAGTCTAGACGGCGAAGTCTAGACCCAGGTATCTAACAAATACATTTTTACTTATCTGACCTATCTGGGATAGAGTAGTCCGCTTTATTATACCTAGTATGTCTACCTAGGTAGGTTAAGTATAAGTATCAAATAAGTGTACTCCTCGCTGGACATTGGACATTGATACTCTGAAGGAAAGATCCAAACGTCGGAAATGTAAAAAGTGCATTATATCGAACACATAGGTACCGTACCCAGGTGGTATATAACCTGGTCGGTAAAACTGTCTGCTACCGACCAAAACCCAAACAAGATAGCTTCAAAGAATTTCAACGCTTTAACGCCATGGCTGCTTATGGGCACTTGGCTACAACCACCTAGATAATTAAGTATTCAGCCTTAGCTTTATGAGCTTTGATTTTGTTAAAGCCCTTAAATTAGTGTAATATAAATATTTATGCCTAGCTTTCTCGTTCTCTCTCTTTCTCTCTCTATGCATATTTTCTTTTAACTTAGACATACCTACCTAGGAGTATGGTCCGAAAAAAGAAAAAGAAGAAGAAGAAAAAGGGTAACATCAGATAGGATCTAGGCCTACTACGCTGCTAGATGACCGGTTGCACACGATTCATCGCCCCCAGCTCATCCAAGCAATACCTATGCATATTGATGAGTAGTACTTCAGAGTAAAGAAACCTCGTCGTTGCGCGCGGATACACAGCCGGCCCCAAACAAGATCGGTAAGGTACCTATCTACTAGTAGTAGCTGAAAGAATAGGGTTGTGTAGAATCCGTATAGGTTCGCAGGCTTACGACTTCGCGGTTCATGGGTTCGCGCCACCGGCTCTACCCGTTGTTCTGCCATGTCATTTCAGACACCGGTGCCAGTGCGTCGTTGAAGAACATTGATTACCCTGGCTGGGTAGGTAGGTTAGATAGGGATTAGGAGAGGAAGAAATTAGTTGTCTATCCCTTAACTCCCTTAACAACGGTTTCGAAGCTTGAAACCCATTCGGGCGAGTGACCCTCGGCGTCCGCATCGGTTCCGATTCTTAACCCACATTGGCACATTAGCAAGATTTGCATTTTTAGTTGGTAGACAGGGTCACAATCCCTGGAGGGTCTTAACCAATAAAAATGCCATAGTTATGTTCTATTTCAGCTTTTACTTTCAGGCACCCTCCACCCCATAGCGAATTTAGGCCCTTTAATAGCTGCGAGATTGAAAAAAGAAGAGAGAGAGAGAGAGAGAGAAAAAGATGCGATACTTTCTACAATGGTAATGGTACCTAGTAACACGAGGAAAAACTTGTCCCTTACACCCCCCATACCACAAAAGCACCAAATTGCTAAAATTGGAATACGTAACGAGTATTACCATGTCATCCAGATCATGCACATACAAACCTCCGACTTCATGTCTTGATTGATAAAGATAGGCGCATACGGTGATTAAGCCTTGTCAGCTTGATCAGCTTGTAAGGTTGTTCTCGGAAGAGGGAAAATGAATCTGGGAATACGTATATGGTGTTCGTCTAAAATTCCCAGAATCAGGCAAGACTCAGTGTAATTTCTCCCATCACATCATCTGTCTGCTCTCCTCTCCCGTGTTGAGGAGGGGGGAGGCAAAATCCTAGCTTTAGAGCGCAGGGTCAGTGGTTTACTTACCCCTCGAGACAAGGGGAGAAAAAAAAGCAAAAAAAGTCCGCAGTCATCTAAAGGGCATCTCCCCTTGGTGTAACAGACGAAGCCCGTGTTGTGCCTTTGCCTTACTGCGGTACAACGGGTTTCCGAAGTAGGCAATATACCTACCTACCTAACCTAAGGGAAGATACATACATCCTTTAGCCCTTGGACGTTGGGCTCTGAATCCAACATTGCGGGGTTTTCCTCAACCGAAGGAAACCACCAAGGTTGCTGCTGGTGCTGGTGCTGGTTCCCGCGCTTCAAATGTCATGCATCTACTTCTATATGCCTTTTATATGTACGTGGATGGATATGTAAATGCTGTATGTATAGGTACCTAGGTAGGTAATGTTGTATGTGTAAGTGTAAGTGTGCTGACCTCGATATTGCACACGGTATAGCAACTAAACTCCAACGACGGGGTGCAACCTAACCTGCTGAGGTCCAGGGAATGCCCCTGTAGAGACGGCATACGCAAGCATTTATTGGGAACAAAAACCATCGAACCCCGGGGATGCCTCCGATAGTAATCAGTAAATAGTCACAGGGTCAGCAGATGCGTTCAGGCTATGAACTGCTATTCATTATTTTCTTTAGCCCGCTTGATTTTATGAGTCTTTACGGTTGGTAACCGTTGGTTCGTGGATCACGGACAAACATTAGGCATAGTCTATGTGTGAGGATGAGGCTCTTCTAACAAGCCAATCCTACCATAGGTCATGAATAATACATTCCCTACCTAATCTAACACGTCCCGCAATTTCACGGGAGCATCTAGGAAAGAGGTGGTGGCTTGCATTGACACCATTCTGATGCCACGCAGTCTGCAGTGACGCCAGTGGAGCATCTGCATTGCCAGGTAGACTTGCAGCCGTCCGATCGATACTGGGGAAGGGCCAAGTAGATTCTACACGACATGTTCTTGATTACACTTCCGTACGATCTGATCGTGAGTTAGGTTAGGTTAGGTTAGGTTAGGTAAGTACCTGGCTCTTATTGCTCATGATTGACGTTTCGGTGTTAGGGGATTGCCCCTTTAACACCCGACGATCCCTCAAAAAGCTCATCCCTACTACGTAGCGCACAACCTCCCAAGATAAAGCTTGCACCGAGCTTGCTAGGTTAGCCAACCGATTAAGGGCAGATCACGGTTCGCCGCCACGATTTGACGTATCTTGATTCTTATCTACCCCAGGGAGACGGGACGGGCTAGATCAACTCTCCATACCCGTACCTGATGCTACTACGTAGGTGGCATTTGGAATCCCAAATAAATGTAGCCTCAAGATTCTTATTCTGTCTGTGCGTACCTAACCTCGAAACCAACTAACACCAAAGAGCTGAAGGAATCAAGCAAATTACCTCAGGTACAATACCATCGTTAATAATGCGCACTGCTACATGTAGGTATCTTTTGCTAACACGCCAAGAGAATAAATCAATCTTAAGCTGAGGGACGTGCCTGGGAGCTGCATGATAAAGAACGGTATGGGAATGATGATAGGTGCATATACATTAAAGGGAACGGGGAAATCTTTGAAGAAGCTGGTAAACAAACCTAATGTAACGAGATTTCTTTTCGACGATGTAAGTAATGATAAGCAAGATAATAATATTCATAATCCCGACAATATTTCCCACCCTAGGCTCTTTCTCTACTATGTACCCTAGCCTGCGTCCCGCAAGGGGATAGCAAGATTCAGCGCCATGATCAACGCTTGGCCATGCCGGAGCGAATAAAGAAACGCACGCGAACTAACCCTACTACCTACTACGCTACCCACGCATCTTGATGGGACCCAATCGCGGACATACGCCGAGCGATCAGAGTCCTTGTTCAAATGCAACCAAACACAAGGATGGACAGGGATTGCGGACGGGCTACCACCCCTGCCGGTCATCAGAACCCCAATTCCATACCATAATCTCATCACCGGTCAACTGGGGAGCTGAGCATTTTCAGGTCTCTCTTATTGTTCAGCTACATTTCCCGTAAGCTTTAAGTTTCTTCTCTTCTTCCTATTTACTTAGTTAAGAAGGTACAGGTATAAGTACAGGTAGAGGTACAGGGATAGGGATAGGGATAGAATAAGATACATGAATTGATCAAGATTAAAGTCCTTTTGCATTTCAATAGAAACACTACCCCGTGTGTGTAGACTTACATACATTTAGATTACCCTAGGTTAGGTAGGTTAGGTTAGGTACTTACGGCGCTTAAATACCAAAAGAGCCAGACAAATTCATCTACTAAATCTAAATACGTGTCTATGCATCGCGGTGCTGCTACAGAAAGAACAAAGGGTATGCCGCGGGATGTGCTTTTAATAGAGAATCAATAAATGAATCGTAATATAGGTAGTAATGTGTGGCCCAGGCATTTCAAGAGCATCCCGGGATCTTGGGTGCATGGAGCTCGTAGGGGGGGGTGCGGATGACGGGTGCTAGAGTTGAAATCGAACAGGGTTCTGGCCTTCTTTCGCTACTTACGCTTCTTACCACTTACACGCACGGCCTAGCTCGCCCTGGCCGTGTTTCTCCCCCTTGAACTTGACAGAGTTTACAAAGTTGACATCTTACATTCGTCGTAACTTGTAGCCCGGCAAAGGGACACGCTAGAGAAAGTCTACTTTTAAGAGACACTGTACGAATTTTTGCTTTGCATGTCTTTCTTATTTCTCATAGGAGATGGATTGCTCCAACCAGACCTGTTTTCTTTCTTTGCCCCCCTCCCCCCCCTTCCCTCCTTTGGTTAGTGGGTGTTGAATATGATACTTGATTTACCTCCTTCTAAGGGGTCCATGTCTTCCATGTCTTTTTTGTATCGAGATATCCTAGTTAAGATCCTAGAAATTTCGGCACTGACATTTTGCATATGCACTCATCCCGTACTCCGCCCTCGTTATATTCTCAAGTAGACGTATTACTCCTTTGACCCACGTGCTAGTGTCCCTACTACCCAGTACCGCCCCCCCAGATCTGGCAAGCCACCGACCACCGTAGACCAGACTCAATGTCCCCATCGTGTAGATTCTTCAACGTGCAGGACGGCTCGCCATACCCAAACTAGTAGGCCATATATGGTATAAAGAAACTACTATGTATGCAAGAAGATTTCGAAGTAGTATTGACGTTTCTCCGAAGATATGATCTAAGCAGTATTTCAGTAAAGCCATTCCCGAGGAGGGCTCAAGGGTTTATGGAGTACATACCTTAGGTAGACTTACCCATCCACCTACTAGTTACCTGCTTTATGTTAGGTACATACCTACCTACATATGTAATCTAACGCCACGCTCCTATTCAGGCCAATCTTTCTTTTCTTCCCTACCTGACCCTTTTACAGCTTTACACTTTTAAGCTGCATATATATGCACCTCCGGCAGCGCTTCAGCCCATCGAAACTAGTCTGGGGGGGTGATTAGTTTGAATTGGCCCTTGTCCCTACCAACAAGCTTCTTAACTCATCACAGCGAGATCCCTTCTCGAGAGGAATAAATAAACAACCGGTCAATACAATCAAAAAGCTCTATGTAATCCCAATGGGTGTTAAACAGAGAGACCTGGACATTTCCATTTGGCCAGCCGCAAAAAAACAAAAGTCGATAAAAGGCCACTCCCCAACGGTCTAGCCGGCCAAGGACGCCCACGTCTCTCAGCAAGGATTCGATCAATCATCCAATAGAGTATATAATTCCATGGGCGCCTCCCGGCAGCCATTCTTGTGATCGACGTCTCCACCTCTAGCTTACCATAAGTGCGTACCTAACATACATATCAAGGGAGTTATCTATCACTACCGCAGTTCGTCCAAGAACCTAGACGCCAAACCTGTGCAAATACCTTCAGAAACAACTTCAACCGACTTGGTCTGGGGATTCTGCTCCCCATGCCATCGCTATTAACCACTACTTCTCTCTCAGACTCTTATTCTCTTTCACTATAAACTATTTCAATTGCACCAACTCGGGTTGTGGTCGGTTGGCGAGCAACTTACGACTTAGCAACACGGTGCGACTGGAATACGAGTCACCCAAACACCAAACGAAAAATCTCGTCCCTTGGTTTCCTTTAGGACGAGTATAACTAACTTCAATGCCACTTACAAGAGACCTATCGCGATAAGATTTACTAGTTCCTACTTATTTTTGGAAATTTCGTCGCGAGGTAAACGAAGAAAGCTCTATCCATTTATTCACTCTTTACGCCGGGAAGAGGGGGATCATAAACAGGAGAGCGCTCTCTTCTATCCTCCATTCTCGCCCTTTCCTCATCAAAAGAAGAATGGAAACCGCCGCAACGAGCTTTACGTCACGTAGACCAGCAGCTCATACGCTTCCTCAATTCCATCTTCCACTTCCGACACCACCAATAGATAATCAAGTCCCCAGTATGAGTTCAGCTACTTTTTATTTCTAATACCAACTCGATATTAACAATGCTATCTCTACCTCTTCATCTTATTGTTCCTTTTCGTTTTTCTCCTTTCCAAGTCTAGCCTGTACAAAATGTCGACATGGCACCGCCAATCCCCCAGCTTCTGTTACCCAATATGCCTGAATACGACCCTCTAACTTGCGTAATAGGAGTGACCGGCATTGATAGCCTGAGTCCAATCTCTCCAGGTGCCAGCAACCACAATTCTCAGCATTCACAAACAGGATTGTCGCTCAGCAGTCCTCAGAGGCTCTGGGCTACAACGGGTACTCAGTCTTATACGCACAGTCCGATGAGCCACGGAGGACAGCCTCCGCTCATGCAGCAGAGCTATAATCGCCCGATCTATTCTCCTAACTCCACTTATCGAGGCTCACAGTCCCCTGGAGCGGTGGATATACTGGCAGCTTCCACATACGACAGCAACTCTCCCCCTTACCAACTCTCGATCCCGGGAAGCAACCTCGGCCACCCTAACATATTATCATCGACTCCGAACCAAAGTCCGTTGCCAATGATGACTAGCCATTCCCAAGGGTCGCAACCCACAGTGCCATCAACGTCTGCGGGACCTCCAGATACTTATTCTAGACCGCCAACAGCTTCTGGCTACTATTCGGGACCTCCTTCGTCGACGACTCCACATACCTCATATCCTTCTTTTTCCTCTACACATACTTCTTCACCACCATCAAGTTCGATAACAGCTGGAAGCCTACACAGAAATTCTTCGACGCTAAGTCCGCATCAGCAACATTCTCCAATGCAGGGACTGCCTTATAGACCCCTTCCTTCTTACACGCTTCCTCCAACAATGGGAGGCGGATCGACCGTGGGAGGGCCGATCATGTCGAACATGACGAACCCTGGAGGGCAAATGACTATTATGAATGGCATTGGCACAATGCCACATGGATACCATCCAGCTGGACACTTGGTTAACCAACATCTATACACTAGCGCCCATCCTATTGCACAAGATCGCCCCTTCAAATGCGATATTTGTCCACAATCGTTCAACAGGAATCACGACCTCAAGAGACACAGGCGAATCCACGATGCCATCAAGCCTTATCCCTGTACCTTTTGCGAGAAGAGCTTTTCTAGGAAGGACGCACTCAAGGTAGGTTGTCATCGCGTTGAAGAGTTGAAGCAGTCGAATAAACCACTGACCTTTACGTCCAACAGCGCCACAGACTTGTAAAGGGGTGCGGGACTAGAAAGACTCCGCCAAACGACGAGAGCGGTAGTTCACCACGGGAAGAGATAAAACGCGACCCAGAAAGACGCAGCAATACAAGCACTGAATACAGTTTGAAGCAAGAACCGATGTAGGACTCGGGAGCCTTGTTGTAACCACGGCGTTCTATCAATAAATTTAGTCGTCCGAACGATGACATCGACCAAATACTAGTCTAGAGTCGGAGAAACACATTAATGCACCCTTTGGCGGTGGTCATATTTCCTACAGTTTTTTAAACTACAAAAGAAGAAAAAAAAAACCTGCAATGAATGAGAAAGGAAACAGTGGGAAAAGAATAGGGTTCGGAGTCAAAAGGTTACGAATTTTGCAAATAGGCATGAAGAATGCTTTACAGGACACAAAAGCCACGACGTGGACTTCCGGCTTTCATTATACAGACGAGTTGATAATGGATTCGCCATTCTCCCCTGGGAACCAGCGAAATATCTTTACAAGCTTGCCTTACTGTTTGCGAAGTCGTTGTTGCTTTGGTTGTCAGGTCACTATCCAAAGCTGAGGAAGGGATTGCAATAGATTTTAAGTGCTTTTATTGTTATTATCGTTATTTTTTCCCCTTCATATTCCTTTTTGCTGGTTGGCTTGGGTTCGCAAAGTATGGCTTTCATTGATTAGATGGGCAAGCATTCAGTTACGCATCACTACGAAACGCTACGAGCCGAATCGATCGGAGGTCTCGCACCTTTTACAGCATCCTTTGGCATCAGTGGGACAAACGTCCCGTCACAAACGTATTTCGAATTTTGAAATCAGCCACGTGGTATATTCACTAGGAGCGATATCCCATCGTCAGCGGAATAGCGCCGTGTTGAGTCATCATGGACCTTTGGATGTACATTGAATGAAGGAAGATTTTGTATGATATAGGAGGTATATTAGAGCAGGGATGGCCGGGCGAGTTCTGTCTACGAGGTTGCTTGTTTAAGCGAAAAGAAAGCGTTCTCGGCTCTTTAACCTATTCAATAGTATGTTGATACCCCGTACATTTAGTGTATGTAACTCAAATCATTTCGTACAGCGACGTCGTATGTAGTAATAATAGTCTGCATGATATTGGCAATTACCAAATGCTCCAATCCCGATCTGAAACCAGTTGCAGAACGATATCCAACGTGGTACGGATTGTAAAGGCAGTGCTCCATTTGCGGGACTTGACTTAATTTGCCTAGCATTGAGCACAATCAGATGGTCGAGTGGGAAGAATGGGAAGAATTATCTCGACGTATAGGTTGCGTGCAATATTACGAGGATTCTATGCATTCAACTTCCGATACAAAGAAACATACGGAATGAATTAACACTTAGTAATGTAGCCACTTGTCCATAATGCCAGTAAATCGTATCATGTCTATTCATGAATACGATTTAGGGGTTGGTCGTGTCAGTTAGCTTAACCTCCCCGAAGCTATGAGAACTAATGAAAGCCACACCTTAAACCCAAACTGCCCAAAATCCAAGCTAGAATGTAGTGCTCACCAGTTACCCTATGAAGCTGGATGTTCTCTCTTTGTCAGACGGTACCTATATTTTCCCCGGTCAATTTTGGAAAATACGAATGGGACATGGAATGCGCATGTATGGTCATACCTAGTTGCTTAACCGCGCGATGTCGCTGATTCTTAGTCTAGGTGAGTCTACCACATGGTCCTCGTGGTAATTCCCACACGAGACTTGGACCCTCTAAGCCCGAGATGTTTTATTATGTCTGACTACAGCTAGGAGGAGGGTACAAAGCCCATAGCCAAGAGAGACTAGGACTGCACTGAAGGAATGGTCTGAAAAGAGCACATTCGGGACACACCCCCTAGGCCCCCTAAGTCCTTAGAACCCTTGAATCTCGATCTTCCTCTGGCCAAGGAATGCGTTGCATCTCAGATAGTGGCGGCCGTCCTACGCATTCCGCGCCATACGTACTTGCAGATAAATATGCACTAACAGCCCGTGTTTCTCGAGTGTTCGTTTTATCGTGGCTTCTAGCCAACCTAACGGACTCGCTTGCAGGACCGGCTGGCCAGTCAGCCATTCCCGCTTCTCACTCCACGGTGGGACGACGATCCCGCGCGTTTAAGAGGCGGGATACGGACAGCCTGCTTCACTAGTAGAGACAACGACAAGCGAGCCAGCAACTTCCAATTTCTGGACCAGTGCTTCGCTTTAGTACGCACGTAAGGGTTCTGGAGCTCAAATACCCTAGGTACCTCCTGGATGAGTATGCGTGATCGGCCCCAACTACGCAGCGCCAGCGATTGTATCCACTCCCAGACCGAAGTGCCTAGGCCGTATTAACCGTGCGGTTCCCACATGGCGAGGCTGAAGAGACGTACGCTTGTCTTGAGCTAGCAGGAGCTGACCCCCTGTCTCTTATTCTACGTGTATCGCACTCCTTGCGTTAGGTAGTTTCATAAAGTCCGCGGGCCTTGTGTAGGCCGATTTAATACGGCTATTCTTGCTTTTGAGCCGGTATCCAGGTCTTCGTACTAGGTATGTATACCTACTCTTAACGAACGCAAGGCTCTGCTGCAAGTTTTCTTTGCTTTGCTGTCCTACTCAATAAGCAGTAGATAACCAGTAGATACAAGGAAATCCATCTTTCCATTACGACTACTCTTATTCCAACTATTAGGCGGTTCCACTTCTTCATTGATCATTGAAATTACATTGAGATTACATGGAAAAGGCTCCCAATCCCGTCTTGGCCAATACTGCTGTTTCGAGGCCTGTGGAACACAAAAGTCCGAATGCGAAGCCCTGGAAGAAAAAAGCAACCCGGGAAGGCCTAGGGAGCTGATTCTAGGCACGATTGGATGGGTAATTCCGTGCTCTAGATCCTAACAGTAGATCCTCACAGCAGAAGAAACATGAACTATACAACTAGCTTGATTCTCATACAAGGTCCAATGAGAAATGACGAAGAGGTCAAAGCAGCATTCTATGACTTATCATTTACATTACATCGCATATACGTCAGGTAGGTACCATCAGGTCTCAGATATGCAAACTCTCGATATTCTCAAGAACCAGATCTTAACAAGGATTCGTTGCACAAAAGTTACAGTCAAAAATGTAACGATACGTAGTAGTGCCTGATTTACCCCCCCTTCTACCCCCTCGGACCGTATGCTTCATAAGCTATAGGAGTTTCGCAAAGCAGGTTATACCTAAGCACAAGTTTAACTCATCCCCCCCCTATTCTTCGTAGATAGATAGGTCCCTTCTCATACCTAACACTCAAATAACAAGTCCGAGCTCTTGTGAGACAATATTGCGCCTCACTTACAAATATCAGCTCTCTTATAGCAATTCGATATTCTCGGTGATATCGGCGACTAGTTAAATACGTTTGTGTAGCCTAAGCTTTTTACTTTTCTTCTTCCTCCCCCCTTTTCCTATTTTTATCTTATTGGCGGTAACAGGGTCCGTTTCTTTGTCATAGCCACGCTCCGGAACACGAATCAACCTGGAGTTGGGTTTAATATTCTAATTACGACGAAATATGAAAATGGAAATATCTCTAATACCTAACTCAGGTTAGAACCTAAGGCTTGCTCCTAACATGCAAGCCTCGGCGAGCTTTAAATCGGATTTGGATGTGACCCCCACTCACCAATGCATATCGACCTACCTTAACGTACACCATACATCATACACCATACACGTAATTATCTTATATACATCCATATGTGCATACACATTTGATATTCGTGTGGGTATTTTTAGCGCTTAACACTATTGACCGGGCCTACGCAGGGATCATATCTAACTCGCCTCACGATTCCGCCCGGGCGCTACGGGGAGAGACAATCTTCAAGACAAGCTTTTTTCAGGGTCCTAAGCGGGCTGAACTCAAGATAGTTTTATCCCCCCCCCCTTTTTTTTAATCCCGTCACGAATAATGGCCATAACTGGCCGATCGCTTTCTTTCGATTAATTATTCCGATTTCGAATAAGACAGTGAACCCGATCGCCGTTCACCGGGCCCGATATTTCCACTTCGGGGAGCCATGTCCGCGAAAGACGGCGAATGACGGAGTCTTCTTCATCTCGTGCGTAATAGGAAGTTTCGCACTATCCGCTCGCCGATAAGATTGAGTTTTATTATCATCAGTTCTTCTGCCTACGCTATCGATCTCATCCCACGGGAATGTAGCACATTGGGCACTGTATTTTGGGGGGGGGAGGGGGGAACCTCCCTACCGAAATTCCGTCAGACACGGAGAAATTCCTCACTGGGTAGAATCCGATTCGAGTAAGACGAGAATCATATGCCATCCGTCTTCGGTTTCCCACCAACCAAATAGGGTCTTCATTCCAGCTGTCGTTAAATTAGACTCGGGTGTCCAGTTCTCGTCGGGCGACATCCCGGCTCTCGGTTCGCTCGGGTATGCTTGGACGGCTGCGCGTCGTGGCCTCTTGCAGTTGCTGTCACCAAGTGGCTAAGCGTTGTATGGTACCGCGCACCGAGCCGTTCGCGGGGCAGAGAAAAAGCCAGAGCGTGCATATCAGATAAGATGAAATTCAATGGAACATAGGTATGCATGCTCCCGAGAAGGACTCGCGAAACCAAGACAAGGAGTTCAGACATCCTCCCGGGCATCTAAGCAAGATGCCGATGGATCACACTTCCGTCGCGGCGTGCGCATCCTCTGGAGTATTCATCCCTGGTAAAGCTCCAGGGCTCCATCGTTGATGCGCCCGCCTTACTAGGACCCCGCAGCAAGTCAGCAGACCAGCTCCGGTGAAATATCACCGAGAGACAATCACGGCACGGGCGGCGTTAGATGGGAAAGGCATGCCTTACTTGTCCTACCACACGACCGAACAACAATTGGTAATACAAGTCCCGCGGCCACAGGGGGGGCCACAGGGGCAATCAGATGATCCCTACTTTGATAGGTAACCACCGCATTGCGGTTTAGGGAGAAGAAGTAGGAGAGGAGAACGGGTGCTTGCATGCTCGGCAAATTTCTGCAGTGGCTTTTTGTCTGGATCAACGCCCGTACAACCCAGGCCCATCATGTTGGCCTTTACCCCTTCGCCATCTCTCCCTTTTTCGTAAGGCCGTCACCAATGGCGCTGACGTGGTATCCCAACACTTGGGCTTCACCTGCTGTGTACGTGAACCTTTCCTGTAACAGAGTATTCCCTCGAAGAACACGACGTTTCAGAGTGCATGATGGAGCCGTGTGTCGCCCTATCATACTAACCAGGATGGTCACTGCTTCCGAAGATTCATGTCTCGTTCCAGGAACCGTCGCTCTCGGCCTGCAAATATAATTGCTGCCGAGGCTCGGCCGCGTCAAGGTTGGTGTCACAGATGTCTTTTCACACAAACATCAACTTTCGCCAAAGATGCCCTGTAGCCCTCGCTTCTCCCTTCCATGGAATTGCATGAAAGGAATTAGTCGTACGACTCTAGAAGGAACCGATGATTAATAATGACCTGTACGGCAAAGCGCCGAAGGGTTTCTGACTCTAAACAGATAGGGTTAATAGAATATCATAGCTCCCAGCTTCAATGACGGACTTGTGATTGTGCTAGCAAACATCGAATGTCTCGGCTAATCCGAGCAAAACAAGTCGGCGCCGAGTTTACGACCTAGGCATAAAGTAGACTAATTTCCCTAGAACCAAGTACATTGTCGATCTACTATGTTCTCATATGAACACGAACTGAGCTACTCTACTATCTCAATAGACAACTATCAGCAGATTGACAGCGAGTAATAGATTGTTTCTAATAGTTAGGTAACTTACGCGATTAAATGTGGCCACCCATAGTAAGGGTTTGGTGAATTTCTATAATTGAATATGCGGTACGAGGTACCACCATACGGACCTCTTAATACCACATACCTTAGTCCAACGTTAGATTCACTAGGAAACCAAAAGACTCCTGCACGATGTTAGTATGCTCAAAGCATCAGTCTTACCTATTATTCTTCCTATCCTTTGAGGCTCCACTATGCTCAGCTCCGGTGAAGTATAAGATTTTGTCACCGAAGGTCACCGTTTATGGGTACTTTTAGAAAGACGAGTTCCTTGTATCCCTAGTTTCCCGACTTTATAGGAACTCTCTATTTCAACTTCTAATTCTAGCTTATTTTATGTTGAATTCATCAGCTCGGTATGGATTAAATACTGATCCTAGCTGAGAAAACGTATGAATGGTACTTTAACGCCAACATATGCCCAATTTTTACTAAAGCTTTTGTACACGATTGATTATACTACCCCGAAAGGTTAAGTTATGGTAATAGCATTCGAAACTAGTATTGTAGAACAAAGATGAAGTCCCCTTTCTGTCCGTATAAACTTCTCAGGAACAAGACCAGGTTCTTAATGTATTCATGGTTAGCGGATAGGCATTAGTTGATTCCTAGACTTTGTGAAGTTACCTAACACCCCCCTCCCTTTCTCGTATGCTCCATCAACTTAGGACTGAACAATCATATTCTATCCCCTGATATTAAATACGAACTCATTCAACTAACTTGCCTATATACAAGAGTAACAACCTATTTGCTTCTCGAAGCTAAAGACTAAAGTAGGCAAATACTATAGTTTGCTTAGAGCTAGCGTAGCTAATTGAGTAGAAGCTTCCTTGAACGTGAGATCATAATGCAGCTACAACTGTTTCCAGCATCTCCTTTACTCTCCCTTCAAACCTCATAGTTATTGGGAAGGAAAAGGGGAGAGATTGAAGTTCATTTATAACCGGAACACGATATACGGTTAACTACCGCATGTACTTCGCTATCAAGTTATTATGTAAAATAGTTGGTATTAATGATAAGTTTACTGTACAAGAGTATGGGCATAACTTGGATACTTAGTACGAGAGCTCTGACTGCAATTTTAAGGTGTCAAATGGCCAACACTTTTACATCACAGGCATATTTTTTTTTTTTTTAAAAAAAAAAAAAAAATCAAGTGTCTATATTCATATGCAAGGATGTAAGGTATTTTACAAGTTAAATCTATTCAAGATAAGAGAAACGCCCCTTCGTGTAATAATAACCCGCTTTCTGGCAAATCTCAGGGGTCGCTATATTTATCACCCGTACCGTTCTACCTAATGCTTCGACGTGATCCCAGCAATAATTCGTACGCGAATAATTAATGTAGGATCTTGTGCTTGAGCCTTACCTATAGACTTGGGCTTTGTATAACTCTGTTTTCGCATGTGGACTAGTACCCGTAACACAGTGTGCCATTGCCTCTCCTATACAACAATGCATGCAGTTTAGAAGAACCACCTCACATCTTATAGTAAACATTGGTGGTGGGCAAGGTAAGCATAACATACGCCTTGGGTACCTAGATACACATGTAGGTATCTTTCTCAAAGTGTAACTACCTACCCAGGTATATATATCAGGAGGTACTCATACGCGTCCAGAACCTGTCTTACCCCGTTAGATCGATAAGTAGTTGAGACACATACAATAAGATAGACTCAGCTATGTGATATGGGTGATTCAGACATCGATCCTACCACAGTTGTGTCCCAATTTCTTGTTCATACCCTCATACCACCGCTTCATGAAACATGTACGTATCAGTAATGACACGTGAGGTTTGGCAAATGACGAGCGCTTAGCTATTGAGCTTGGTTACCAATAGTCATATTTATTAATTATAGCTTGATCTAGACATTTAGTCGCAATCTGTAAATCTCATAGATTAAACTGATGGGTACTAGGTTGGTGTAATAAAAATTTTGAGTCTTCCTCATGAGACGACGATGATGTTTCGGCTGTTTCGATTAACTAACCTTGACACTAGATACTAGTATCATTCTTAGTCTCTGTAGGATCGGTATCGGCATTCCTTACGATTTGATCCTACACTAATTGGAGAAACATCCGATATGCGACGAAGAGGTTCACGAACCCAACTTATACTAAGAACTTATCAAGTCATATCTCGAATGGAACGTGGGGTTAGGCAAGGGTCCAACTTGGGATCTAACGCAGCACAGCCAATTAACGTACGTAAATCGTGCTTGCCTCTACTTAATCCGGCTTGGCACAGAAACGGTTAGACGGGGGGAACCAGAATAGTAATAGTAATGAGCTCTTTTGAGCATATAAGCGCTGAAAAAAGGCGATCAGGAGATACCTGACATGTACTTGTAATTGTGCTGCGTTATGCGTTTTTGAACAATGGTTACTAAATTTGACGCACCTTTATTCTTTCTTTTCTTTAGGTAAGTCGCTTGTCATCTTCCCTCTGAAGGTTGCGAGTGCCTTGGAAATTGTAGGTTAGGTAGGTACTTTAGGTACATAGTAGCGCTTTAAGGCCGTAAGGTTCGCATCTATGTAACAGGTGTACTTGGATGTACTACGCATTGAAATTACTGCCGCACCTTCCCATCCCTCTACTTGAAAGAAAAGCAACTTAATTCCACCTTCGCCTCCGCGTTTGCTTTTTAACTTCCCTCCCTTCTTTCTTTCACTCTGGAATTTGGCAATCAACTTTTTATTTTTGGCCCGTCGTGCGTCAGACTCATCCGGTTCGAACATAACACTCTAAGGTCTGAGTTCAAGGTCGACTCATCCCACTCATCCCCGTTCCCAACTCTACGAATATCACGTGCGGACTGTGAACAACCTATCTAAGGAATATTGTCGCAAAAGTCCAACCTTATCCACCCGAAACCTCGATACTATCACCTGTCGAAGAAATATAGATGTGAAAAATCGAACTGTTCGACTAACAGAAACGCACCTTCTCAACCCATATCGCGATCCGAAGCCACGAGTGCTTTGCGGCTCTATCAACTGCTTCAAGGCTGTGCTTGATATCGCTGCCAGAACACTCATTCTAAATAATAATATACCAGCTTCCTTCTAATCTTACCTCCTCCATTTCAGCCGACCAGGTAGATAAAAAAGAAAAAAGAAAAAAAAAAAGAAGAAAAAGAACCGCAACGATGACGTCCCCGCGCGACGATACACATATGGCAATGGACATGAGTGGCATGGACATGTCACACTCATCCGCAATGCAAATGGTCTTTCAAAACAGCATAACTACACCTCTCTACTCAGAGTCCTGGACACCACGCACAAGCGGAGCCTACGCTGGAACCATCATATTCTTAATAATTCTTGGCATAGTATTTCGACTACTACTTGCAGGTAAAGCACTAGCAGAGGAGCGTTGGCTGGATGCTGAGATGAAACGAAGATATGTTGTTGTGCAGGGAAAGATCCCCGTAGCGGAGCAAGTATCAACAGACAGCTTCAGCAAAAAGATGACGTTAACAGAAAATGGCGTCGAGGAGGATGTTATGGTTGTTCAGAAGAAACAGCTTCACCTTCGTCCTTGGAGAATGTCCATTGATCCTATGCGAGCAGTGCTGGATACTTGCATTGCCGGAGTCAGCTACCTTCTGTAAGATCAAACCATATCAATTGGTAACACTAGCTGGGACTAACAGAGACGCAGCATGTTAGCAGTCATGACAATGAACGTCGGATACTTCATCGCAGTACTCGGTGGCACATTCCTAGGCAGTCTACTTGTCGGCCGATTCTACAACTCAGAGCATTGAAATCGCATTGTCACGGAAGGAAAGGGAAACATTGCCGGTTTTCAAGACGCCAAGACGGCGCACATTAATTTTTCAATCTACGATACGACGACACGAGCAATGAGTCCGGTGGTTCTGCGAGTTAACAAGGGATGGTATGCATTCGGTTCTAGGCTAGTTGATATCAGCCTATAAAGCAAATGGAGGGTAGCACCTTATTTCAATCATCGCGATTTGAGCATGGCGTTAAGGGGGAGGCACTTAGCAGGCATGCAAGTTGAGTCACTTGCTTTTCAAACGAGGTAATTTAGAAATCCGACAGCTGCATTGGCTTCGCAAGAAGCTTATCGCCATAATCAATACGATTATTTCTTGAATTGGACCTCTACGTACTCTTAAGAAATCTTCTCAAATCCGCTCATCCAATAAGGAAATATCCCTGTCTTTCACCCCACGTATTTTCCACGAATAACCAGCTCCGCTTAACCTGTTTTAAGACCCTTGTTACCGGTCGGACCAGTTCTGAGTCCAGAGATCTGGGCTTGGTTCTAGACTTAGATCTGCGCTTCACGTGCTCCAAGTTGACTGCATGTCACTCTACGTTCCATCGTCAACCTTACCATCCCTAAAATAGCAAGATATAGTCCGTCCTAGATCCGTGATGAGCCTCCTTATCGATTTTGAGAACTGCGTGTAAGGCACGTAACCCGTATATCCCCAAGCAATTACAAGCATACTGCTGTCTGGGACTATTCTGAGGGGTTCGAAATAGGGGTTATAACTTTATTAGAGGAATAATGGTATGAAGATTCTCCAATTGCGACTATGCACAATAGATATTTAAAATTATATTCTCATGGTATAGCCCGACTGATTGTAGCTCTGCATGTTGTCCGGGCGCGTCGTATCTATATAAACCACCGGGAATAGTCTAGGTAGACCCTTAATCCCGTATCCCATGTAAAGGTAATTCCGTTATCGAATGAATAACAAGATTAGGCCGAGGATCATAGGTATCCATTTATGGCCCATCCTTTCAAGCTCCTGTTTCCCAACTCCAAAGCTCACACATATATAGGATGATGGATGAGGGTAATACTTAGCTGTAGCTTCCAGGCCATATCTAAGAAGGTACTGACTGTCAATAGATTATGATTTCATAAATATGAATCGAATAGCTCTACACCCATATACGAGAAAATCCATCATCATATCACGCGGACCTTTAAAGATATACAGGCGACGGTCCAAGTATAAATAGCAAGCAAGTGAGGAAATGGACTATCTGTGATTGACTAGAACCTTGGTGTTTACTCGAGGGCAGTGAATGATTATGGTCCCAATTAAGATACATAATAGGAATACTATCTGCGTAAGAGGTCCACATTGTCAACATAAGGCAAGCTTGCGTTCCTTGCACGAACCAGTCCGCCACAAGCTACAAAGATGTGATAGGAGAATGGGAAATAAAATATAATGAGGATTGGGGCTATCCCTTTAAAGATCACTCTTAGAGCTTGGAACTTCTTGTCATCCCCTTCCTTCTCCTATGTAATTATTATGTTTTGGTTATAATGCATTTCTGTTATGAAGATGCCGTGGCCTTTCGTTCAGGGAGAACCCGAACCCCATATAATCGACACCATGACTACCTACTGTACTTTACCAGCATATAATTCTCTCAAGGGACCTTGACACTAAGCAACATTCTGGGCAACATACGTGTAAGCGTAGAGACTGACAGTCTGGTCTACTAAGTGAAAAATGTACTAAAGGCGTGAGAAGGAAGGCGTTGTGTAAGCTTAGAACCTCTTTATTTATAATATGTAGACATACGAAGACTCCAAAGGATGATTCACACTCTGTAAGACGTTCTATTGAAAATCTCTCAATCAATAACGTATCCCCTATAGTCAGCTATTACAGTTCGCACAAGCCTGACAAGGACAGATACATAACAAGTGCCAGCAACGGCGCGAAATACTCTCATATGAGAGTTGCCTAGGATGAACGCCAAAGACCCAGAGGTTCACTAGAAAGTATTGGGCATTCTAGTCGCCTTGGTGAAGTAAAGTTACCTACGTGGTATATGATGAACGACTTTAGAAAAGGAGTTCAGCGGCATCTACCAGAATAACCACTAGAACAATCTAAACTTTCAGCTGGGACCCTTGAATCCAAGAGGAAATGATCAAACTACACATGGGAACACTACTACGCTGCTAAGCCTCTCGCCCCTTATCCACCTAAGTAGAGGTGGTAGCCCGCCACTTGCCATACCGTCTACCTAACATAAGTCGACAAAAAAGAAAAGAAAATCCACGTTCGTAACACGAACACAGAGCTGTATGACCCCCTTACAAGTCCGTCCACAGCACACCAACCTCCGTGTGCATTTTATTCACACCATGTAGGCCATTATTTTGTACTAAGAAAAAGTGGATAAGTTCCTATGCTTGATATAACACCAAAAGAACAGCCAAGGGTGAAAACCCCCTATCCGAAAGGTAATAAAGGTTCATAAAGAAACAGGAAAGCAGTAGCTATCTAGAAGTTACTCGCAGCAAAAATAGCCAACTACGCACAAGGTGTCTCGATGCACAAAAACACCAGCCTTGAACACAGACGTCTATACGGAAAATCGGTATGTTTAGATCCAATTGCTTCCGAGCGTGACATGTTAGACATAGAATGCATGACACACCTTGCCCCTAAGGGCGTACTAGTAATACCTCTAGCTTTAACATGTGCATTGCAAACCACATGCCTACTACTATATCCTTTACAACATTTACTAGAACGGTTAATCAGAGACGAGGCTGACCTATAGATTAGCTTCCAAAACGGATATAAGCTACGGTATAACGCATCTCAGTGGATAATGGCCAAGCAAATTACGCGTATTAAAATCAACGGATTCACAGCGATATTAATGTAACTTCAAGATGGAGTAATTCTCAACTGAAATGTCAATTGCCAGACGCCAAGATCTTGGGGGGTCTACGGGAGGACAATGCCTGCCGGTGGGGATGATTCCTATCATACAAACGCGTCTCCTCCTACGACGGTGTAGAGCGTCTCACCTTTCATCCAGCCCATCACGGCCTAGTGCCTGGAGAGAATGACTTCAGATAGAAACGATCGAATTGAAACCCGAGGCATATGCCCTAAAACTATGCTGATACAGGGGTTGCGAAAACGCTGGAAACGTAAATCCCATCCTCAATCGAGTAAACAAGACGAGGAAGGAAACTTGTGGCTGCGTTAAGAAATGATTGCCACCCCTCCTTCAAGAGCTTCTGGTCGTCGAGGACATTTTAAATGGTAGAATCGTAGTAGCAGCAAAGTCCCGGTTTACGGAAATGCCGGCCCTAACGGTCGGTTAACAGCAAAGTCGGTTCCGATCGATCAGTTTCATTCATATATTCGTCAGCCATGATTCGTAAATCATTTTTACCGTTTCCTTGTCAAACATAGGGACGGTCGATCCAGTTCGAGAATTAGTAGTGGCCACACAGACTTAGAAGGCGAAGTATCCACCGAGATCCTTTCGACAACTCTTGATCCCATCGTATATTATCTTAAAGTGATTACCATCTCCCACACTCCTAATGTCCAGGTAGGCACAATAGGAAAACGACCTCGAATGTGTATGGCCGTAAAAGAGGTGACCAGTAGAACCAATGTAAACCGACGCAGTACATGTCGACAAAGACCACTGTTTCTCGGTTAAGTGGTGAGTTAGTGTCGAAGGTAGTGTAGACCGTCTCGAAATGGAAGCCGGGATAAACCTCCTAGTGGCTGGGTATTTATGGACGGTGTAAGGAGTCGCAGTCATTTTTTATGAAGCCTACTACCACTTGGAAAATTGAAGATCGGGAGAGGATGAGAAACCAAGCCCTTGGAGCTTAACAAAGCTAGGCCTCGGTTTGTTCCGTGGAATATGAAGCAAGAATTAATGGATACTGAAAACTCGGGTCGAAGCCCAGAATCACCAATCGCAAGTTCGGTCAGCGACAAGTGATATAAATACGAAAGACAGTCGAAATCGGGACGGAAATAATATGGTCGCATTGTGCAGTAACAAAAAAAGGAAAAATAAGTCACGATGACCCAACAACGCCGGACCACCAAAGCCTTGCAATTATAGGTGTGTTCAGAATGCCTCGAATAAAAAGAGAACCTCGTGAATGCATTAAATTCGGGGTATCAGGTGCAAGGCAATGCCGCCGCCACTAAGGCGACCATCACGATTGGTGAGAGGTGTGCTGTGGCATACCAGACTGCGGTAGTCCAAATTGCCCGCGCTGCTGATGTTGCATGTAACTTTGATACGCCATAGCTTGTTGAGGGTCCATAGGGACGTTAGGCACGTAGTTCGGAGGCATGTGAGAAGGCATCCCCGGTCGGCTCGTCTGAGGGGGAAGATGAGAATTGGTGGGCTCCTCGGGCGATTCGACTTGGTTGGAATCGTCAACGCCGTTCTCGTTGCCTTGAGTGGGCTCAGGCGCATTCAAGCAGGCCTAAACACAATCAGTCAGTCAGTCATGAACTTAGGTCACAGTAGAAATGAATCACGAGACACGTACCTGAATGAGGTTCTTTCCCTCCGCCTTGGTTACCAGCGGTTGAAGCTTGGGTGTGGTGAATGTGTAGACAAGACCAGTCTCCGACACGACTAGCAGTAAAACTTGAGTGCCTGTAAGAACAGACAACTCATACGCCTAATTAGGAAACGGGATGTTAGTATATGAAAATTGACACGACTACAAACTCAATTCCAACCCGATTTCAAAATAGGTAACGCGTTCAACGCGACGGTCGGCAAGCTAAAATGTAACAAGAGCAATGGAAGCCGGTGCATCAACATACCTTCTTCATAATTCCAGCCTTGCGCTTGGAAAAGGTGATATGGCGACGCGACTTGTCGCTAATGAACTTTATCTCAATTTTGCGACGTTCGCGACTGCCCTTCTCATCGTCGTCATCGTCGTCGTCCGCGATGCTAGCGCGTTGGCGCTTGATGCCACGGTTTTCTGCAGGACCAGCATTGCCATTGCCGACGTGGGAGTCGTCGAGTTCAGTGGGAGAAGTTTGATCGTGTTGGTCTGTGATGTCGGCCATTTTTGTCGAGGTACGACGATTGTATCACGAACGAAAAAGGCAAAAATGGTGGAGATACTGTTTTGGTCGTGGTGCCGACGACCTATACTTGATCTGGCGTTGAGCGGAGAGGCTCTGGGTTGTAGTAGGCTGTAATTCTGTCGCAGAAACCTGGTTGGGGCGCCTGCTGTATCGAGTCTGGTGCGCGGCCACCGGGCGGATTAAAGTTGAGAAAGGCGAGGGCCGAAGAACAAGCGTAGAAATTATTAATTACTACTTCCTGCTTAGGGAAATAAAAAATTATAAAAAAAAAAAATGTGTTAAAAAGGGAAATAGGGTAAAAAGAAAAAAGTAAAAGATTGACCGTGCGGCTTTGTTTGGCTTCGAATTGGTTGTTTTTATTTTTTGTTTTAATTTTTTAATTTTTTGGGGGGGTTTTGTCTCTCGGTACACCGGTCGGGTGGTAGCTTGGAGACAGAGAGGTTAGAGTGGTAGAGAGGTATTCGTCTCAATACCTTAAGGGTCGGTCAAGTTTTGGTTTGGTATGTTTGCCTGGAAGGGTAGGTGGAAAAATGTTAGTTAATTGCCCAAAACAAACAATTTTTTAAAAAAGTTGGTTTCTAAAAAATATTAATCTCAATTGGGACGCGGGCGCGAACCTCAAAAAAAAAAGAAGAAGTGATTGTCCACCAAATTGATGAACGGTCGGTGCTTTGCGGGCTGATGCAAATAAAGTCAAGGGGATTCTGAAAAGGGAGGCTCGGCGATTGTCAAACGGTACGTTTTTGGAGTTAAACTTCCCCTGTGAGAAAAGATCAAAACGTTGCCAGTATCAAGCTTGGTCTGATTGATTGATCAGGAAAGGTGAATGCGGGATGATTGAAAAGAGGATAGCGAGGTGGTAGCACACGGGCTTTTGCGTGGTCAAGGCCGCACTGTTTAAAAAGAAAAAAAGACAGAAGCTGCGGGGGCGTGGGCCACTAGGTGGCGGGTCGTGATTTTCCACTCTTTTTACTCTGATCATACAGTTCATAGCACCAGACTGACCAGACTGTACCATAGTACCCAAGCCTGCACCGTCAGTAGGAAGCGTTGGTGCTTTCCCCCTCGTTCCCCTGCTCTTACCCCCAGCTCAGTTGCTAGAGGGGCCCTGCTAGCTCTATCTAATCGTGGAGGTGCCTCTCTAATCAGACCAATCATCTACCTGGCTTATGACCGAACTAAGCTGCCTCTGTGCTTTAGTGCAGAGCTAGTGCTGGCGATACCACTCACTCGAACTTTTCTAATAAAGTAGCAACAACCCTCGTTGCTTCGGGTGGGTTGATACATGTAATAATGCTATAGTAAGGACTGGCCCGCCCGGTACGCCCAGAATAAACCCACTTAAGGAAGAACAACTAGGTTACCTAGGCCTAGGTAAAGGTACAATAACTACCTAGACTATACTATATACTATACCCTGGGTTGCGCGGTTGCGCGGTTGCTTGCTTCGGTTGTCTGCATACCCCACGGGGTGAGAGGGTATGCGTGTAGGCCTAGGTAGATGCCTAGATAGATACCTAAGGTACGTAAGATATAGTGTAATGGGTGCTGTGCTGAAAAGCTATCGGTGTGACCTGGTATTAGGTATCTCACTGGCCCTGCCTGGCCTTTTGCCTGGCTGCTGGAGCAAATCAGACTGGCGCGGTCGAGTAATGGATTGGATGGTGGAGACTATGCTTTGTGAGTTTGGACCAGAGTATTTTACTGAGGTAAAGGATGAGGGAATCTGACCAATCAAACAATCAAGTAAGTGACATGGCTTACCGAAGGGGGGAACGCATGCAGGCTGGTAGCTCCTAAAATAACGGTGCAGAAATTTCCGCAGAACGCTCGGGTCCACCAGCTAATGTGGGCCATAATGGGGCTCTCTAAGCTCTCTAAGCTCTACTAGGCTTCTCTCTCTAGTCTCTTCTAAGTTTTGCGGCCTGCCACTGCCATTGCATGTATGTACGTACCGAACACGCTACGCGCGGTCTTATTATTATTAATGGTAGCGCTCCTTCTTCCCCCACCTGGGCAAGTTGCTACCTGCCACCTGCCAAACTTGGGATTGCAAAGCTAAATCAGGTACTTTCCGAATTCGGCACTGTGCTCGAAACCTCATTCGACGATTCGTCTCCAGTTCTTTTAATGTGAAGCTTCGAGAGCTTCAACTAATTCTAGCTTCGATGGAAGATAGAAGTGAACTACTTTCAATAGCTCAACTATTGTTGTTTTAGAATCCACGCACATGATACGCAAACATCCATTCCTTGAATGCTACCTATTAATTTACCCACCTATCTAAGGTACTAAGGTAAGGTAGTCCGAAGATGTCATCGTCGGTTATATCATCGTACGCATTCTATTTACGAGAAGACATGAGTTTAAATGCAAGATCGTTAACGATAGGTCACTACAATAGTGCATGTGTATTTGATGCTGAAGATTTATTCCACAGAAAAAGCAAAATTGGTGTCATTCCTCTTAGAGAGCGGTAACTAGCGGAAAGCTTGAGCGTTGAATATTAGTGCGTACGGGAAAATGCGGCAATGTTGCTGAAATGTATGAAATATACTTTTGAGTTAAATGCCCATTACATTCGACATTTAGTGTTTTACTACCTGCTATGTATAGACGGGTCATAAACGCTACATATTTCGAATTTGAAGCATACTTGAAGCAAATATCAATATTCCACTATGTACCTAGGTACGTTAGGTATGCTTTTGAGCACACATGTCCGGAAACAGTGATATTAACAAATTATCTAGTAGAGTAGCTATAGGCCTCTCGTATGCTACAGGAAATATGAAGCCCGTAAGAACATTACTATCAATGAGAAATAAAAGGTCCACTATACCAGTCTATGGTAAGAGTAAGATAGGTACCTAAGGCAATAGATGATGAAAAAAAAAAAAAAAAAGTACAACCGATAGTATATGATACCTAGTTCATCGTTGCCCTCGAAAAGGTACGCATACTTGAAGTTAAATGAGCGTTGCGGGGTACTTATCTACGTAATAATCGAGGTGAAATATCTTTGAAATGTGGTGGCAAAATAGTACGTGGACAAGATATCAGGATATCAAGTATATTGTATCGTATGGTCTAACTAATAGACGTTGGAATGGTCGTATGAAGATCATGTGTCATATTCTACACCGAAACCTCTACGAGTTATCTGCCTTCATTTCACGGAAGTGCTCTTCCATTGCTGACGGCGTAGATTTATTTTATTTAGGGTATGTTTTGCGTTACCGTAATGAAAATGTGATGAACAAAAAAAGAGCATACCGTTTACGCCCAAGACGTGTAAATATGTTTCTCACGTGTAAGTCGATGTCGATTTTGAGCCGCTTGGTAACTTAATAAGGTCAAACTCAAAAGACAAACTCAAGACATGTCAAATTGGTAAGATGTGGTTGGAAGGTTTAATTGTGATAGGACAGGCTTCTATTAGTTTTCTATTTGTCCGGTTGGGTCTACCCGACTCGAGTGACCTCGTTGCCAAGTTGAGCTATCATTAACCAACGTGACGCGCAACGGCCGTTCTTACAAAATATCTGGCCACCTTTTTATCCCGGATATCCGGTTTTCCCGTACTACTCATAATTTATTTGTCGATACACCAAGTAATCATCGAGGAAACGGGCGCGTAGCCATAGGCTCTCAGTTTGCATCGGTTTCGCCGTCGTTGAGAAAGGGTGGCTACAACCAGTTGGGGTTGATTTTTGTTAAAATGTCCCGAAGCCAAGTAGTTCGGTTCGAGATACATCTCATTGTTGCATATTGGAGCTAGTAATCGGCGACTGTCGGATACTTATTGCTATGATTAGTGGCTATGATCTTTTCCTAGTAAGCAAGGATACACCAATAACCCTCAAGTTATGCCCTCGGGATTTGGAACGTAGGATACAAGTGAAAATAAGCTTTTAAAGTCGTTCGTGATAGGTATATCAATTCCCGGATGAGTTTGTAGATATGGTACTCGTCACAATTTGTCTGGAGTTGTAGTTTGTTAGTAGTATCTACCCTGGGTAAAATGCTGGTTCTTAACAGTGCGAGGTAAGGATCGGGTTAAAAAAACAAGACAAAAGCATTGTACAATACATTAACCTAGTATAGAGGCAAGCCTGCCAGGCTCTAAAGCTGCCAGGACCCTACTTTGATGCATGTCGTACTGCATTAACCATAGCTCTGCAGGTATTCCATCCACTGACGCCAGACACGCCACGCGCAGGCCCCTGAATAGCGCCCGATTACGAATGTTCTTGAATCTGTCATCTAGTGTACCTATGTGGGCGTAATTCAACCCCGTATGAGCCATATGAGTCCGACGCCTCCAGGATTCCCATAAGCCTACTAGTTTTAAGTCTGCGTCAGCGGCACAGCAGTCCGACCGATAGCCCGCTGGTGATTAGCATGCATACTATGCCAATACACATAATAAGAGTACTATGTCAAATGGCTAGGTAATCTAGCTGGGTAAAAGAAGAAAAAAGAATGGGTTTCATTACTACTATGTTTATTTCTGCTGCAGGTTCACATGGTCTACATAGTAGCGAAACTCTGTAGTCGAATATGAGTGGTGAAGATAGTCAGCAAAGCTGGAGCCCGCTGACCGCTTCTACGTAACTGACAATTCATAGTAGGGGACCCTGACAGCGAAGTTGACAGCCGAACCGCAATTTTGACAGGCTCCTAGTGCTTACGGGGCGGGAAAAAGCAACACAGCACGGCTGTCTTAGCACACGTATTATCACGTATTATTATAGAGGCATGCCTAAAAGATGTAGAAGGAAGTAATAAGTGTGGTTTACGTATGGTATGGCCTTATTCTTTGTCGTTGTGCTACTCTACATAACTAAAAGCAGACCACACGATCTGATTCTGATTCTGATTAGAGACGTCTTACACTAAGCCCTAAGCCTTAAGCCTTACGGAGATGTCCTTCTGGGCTTAGGTAATTTGTAGGTAGAGGCCAGTCGTTGAGGATCTGGATGTTGTTGTTGTCTCCGAAGAAATCCTAATGGGGGTTTGTCGTTAACGCCGCGTGGAATGTCAGGTACGTGTATGTTCTGATACAGTACATATTTTAAGAATAGCTCACGCAGCTGTTTGGTACTATACGTACTTGACTCTGCCACCTGTCAGTATCTCCACTCTCATCGCTTCTGAGACTCGCACAGTGCATCGCCTCACGGATCTGATGGACGGTTCTCTTGTAGGAGGAATGCGGGCACACTCCCCCATGCATGAGGGGCGAGCAGGGGTCCAAAGTCACATCTTGCCTCCGTTCCAATGAAATGAAGGCCGTTCGACCATTTTGGAGTTGACCATATCGGGAATCCAATCCAGCACGCTGGTAGTGGATGGTCTCGACGTTTTCATCTTTATTAAGTCCGTACGTGAACAGTTTATCTAGATAGTTAGGTAAAGTAAGGTATGTAGAGTCTTGGTCCTTCGACTTAAATGCCGTCGCGACTATCTTTAGAATTGAATCCCATTCTTGAATATGGTATTAACTCTAAGACAATGACGAATGAATAGAATAGTCAACGTAACAGGTGTAGATAAGCAACAAAGGGCGCCTTCGGAGGGTATCGCACTTAAAGCCGGAGTCGCGATGATTGGTTCATTCTCTTATAGCGTACCAGCCTGGCCTGACTTAATATTATACCGACACATCCAGCACCCAGGCATTTTATGTATGTCTTGTACAGTCCTAATTGTTGTCCTCGGAAATGCACCAAATACACCGAAGATGAAATACCATTTATTTTGCTTATTTAGAGGTGGATGCCTTGCACCTGGTTTTACTTTACACCCCATGGAATGACTCTTTCAACACAACGTACGGTCCTACATCGTAGGCATTATAGGACCGTTTACTCCCAAACTCGCTACTTGAATGGGAGGCTTAGGAGGTCATCTGGGAGGTCATCTCGTAGGGGTCCGCTCAAAGAACGCGAACATCCTCGCTAGTCTCTAATAACGCGATTGCACCATGTGCCCCGTTATGGAGCTTCAACATTAGGGCCGTAACGTTGAGATGGAAAAAGCGGGGATAATGATACGTCCTGAATTGGTTCTATCCATTCAATGGGCGAGGGATAGAGCAGCAGACCCTGGGGCGAGAGAGGTAGAAGGGAGAAATTCGTAGAAGTAGTATCGGGAAAAAAAGGTACCATTACATGCGGACCATTCAAGGACGGGCGTTTAATTCGGGTTTATCGAGATGAGAGAGATTATCAAGTAGAGATGTAGAGATATGTTATGCTGATGGGCTGGTCACGTTCCAGGCTTTTCAGAGTGTAGTTGATATCCACCCCTATTCGCTTACAAGTTACAACTAGTAACTACATAGTTAGTATATGACTACTACTACGGTATATATCGACAGGTGTAGGATTGAGATTAAGATGTCGTCAGTTTAGAGAACTGATAGTTTCTCTCGATCAAGAAATGGAAAAGCGCCAATCTTCTTTTTTCCCACGAGGCATCCAGATTGTTCGTGATGACCCCCGCGGGTAGCAAACGAACTTTTCCTTTTTGTGCGGTTCGGCGCGATCTTTGCCTGCCCCCCCCAGGACTTTGCTGGGACCTTGCAAAAAAGCAAAGTGCTAACTAGGGTCCAAGCAAATCATCGTTCCACTTATTTAAGCCACTCCATCTTCGCGAGAGGTTGGGGTTCAAAGCTCCTTGCACGCAGCGTGGCTTCGTAGGATTGATGAGAAATTGGAGAAGGCCGATCTGCGTTTTACTACCCTTGCCATGCTTTGCTTGGCTTCATACTAGGTATCCTGTATGTCTTCAAGGTCGCGTAGTAATGAACGATCCAGAGCTACATAGTACGTAGTAGGCTATGTGGCCTACTGCGTACCAAGCCTAACGATGTAATGTTCCCCCGTTCATTATGAAAGCTGTCTGAGTGGTAGATTTGAACTCGGACCGTAGTTAAGAATGGTCCAAAAAGGGCAATCACTAATATTCTAGAAATACTATTCGTAACAAATACGATCTAGTTGCTACCCCAGAACTACTATTGTGATCGATGTGATCGGAGACTATGACCGTGGATGAAATTTTGTCCGTAGGAACTTTTGATTAGGTGGTCGTACGAGATCGTTACCGTGGTTCGTACAACGCGATATTAGGAAGACTAGGTAAATATTAAGGATTATAAACTCGAGTTGACTAGTGTCTGTGATTTCAATAGACCCTTTTATGAGATGTAAACATAGAAGATGCGATCGTCATAGACGACGACTACAGCTTTCCCAACCCTCCTACAAGGTATACCATTCTAGACTGCTTAGCACCTAGACAGCCATTACAAGCCAGCGAAGTTGAAGGAAATGCCTCATTACCTAGGTGGCTATCTCAATATCAGAAAAATGGCGGGCATAGTAAAGACTTTGGGCGAAGTGGCTTAAGTTGTCAACTATCACATTCAGTATATTCTCTGTAAGCGCTGTGGCAATTCAACAGGTGTTACTCCTCTGCGCCACTAGTATGTAGCATGCCTAGGTAGATAACCTACCAATTGGTCGTTTCTTTAGATTCGAATGGCACTCTCTGAGTCTAGTGTCTCGCCTGATAGTCGAAGAAGTGTGAACCACGGCACCGGGAGAAGTCGCAATGAAGGATTGCCCAGCATCAGAGGTCTGGAACGGCGCTGGTGCGGGAAGCGGGAGTTACGGTAATATAGCTTAACACTACCTTGGTGGCATCAGAGTATCGTCACCGGGATACTACGGCATGCTTGTAATTACCCGCGCGGTCTTTTTCTTGCTTCGACCAGAGACACTGGGGAGTCCAATGTCTTAGCCGATTGCATACCTGAGGTTTCACGCCTAATGCAGCACTCTCTCCGTACGAGGTACCGAGCTTTCGGGATGAGGTTGCATCAAGTCATCTTCCGAGAGCCACCAATCGCTCTCACTCCCGTTCATAGCTGATGGTGCTGATGCCATTCCCACCCCCTCCGGCATGCTAGTTGCCGTCGCAAACGTTCATGGGTTACCCAATCTCCGCTCCGCTTGCCTCCACGCTTTCCGTTCTGTGTGGCAGTGTGTACTGCATTTCTCATAGCAGCGATGAAAAGCTTATAGTATAAAGGGGGAGCCCCGGTGGGCTACTTCCGAGTGGTCTTGGCGAGACCGGGCACAGAGAGCATGATAGCACGGTAGCGGCCGTTGGTATCGGAGTAATATGGTTTGGAAGGTCGTGTGAAAATGATGTGCCCTACCCGAGTCAGTGTCTCGCGTCATCAACTTAAATAACTATACAGACATTGCGTTGATTAACAGGAGATGTGCGTTAGTAATAGGAAAGAGGTAAACCCTTAAAGAGGGGCACGAGTTGAGAAGGATCGCGGCGTGTTTCTCCAATGTGAGAAACAAATCAATATTAATATTCTTTTCCCCTTACCTACCTTTACCTACCCTTTACCTACTTAAGATCGCCAGACGAGCCGCAATTTGACTACCGCATGTCGTCTAGGCGAATCTATTTTAACTTGCCAGTTGTGGCTGGTTGGCGTTCGACGATCCTCAACATCTGATCGAAATTTATGGGTTACATGCGGATGATGTGCAACAGGGTGTGCGGCAACGCCGTATCATCAACTCGAGACGCATGGATCATCTAAGGGACCTTCGAATCAGATTTTTGTATTCCATTTCGTGTGAGTATACAATAGTATATACCCCGAAGGGAGAGCCTCCAGGTCTCGGATAGGAGGTGAGTTATCAGACATGGTTTAAGATCTAGAGTTTATACAACTCCAACTCATGTTGCTCGCAAAAAGAGACTTGGACTTTTCAATAGCAACGATGAGCTATTTTAAATCATCTCAGGCAATTTTGAGGAACTCGTGAGAGAACCAGGTATATCGTTGGAAGCCATAAGGAAGTGTGTACGTATACCTTGGCGTAATGTTAAATTCATGCCCATGGGATATTGTCAGAGGCTCTGACTGTTATCATTCGATTCTCTCCTTAGTCAGTCTGGTGTTTTACGAAATATCCCTTCTGATTGGATAGTAGTCAATTTCACCTTGTGACAGGTTGAAAGTATTTCACCTCACGAGCCATCTTCTGGTACGTGCACCGGCTTCTGACACAGGGCTACCCCCTGTTGACCTTCTACTCTCTACAAATCTAAAACACCAAGCGTAAGAGATCAAACATCATCACCTTTTGCTTCAAGCTTCTAATTTTCTAATTTCCTAATTTCCTTCCTTTCTCAACTCGTAGAAGGCGGAGCCCTGGTGGCATGGTATTTTTATTCATTTTTCAGTTAATTCAGGCAGACCGTTGTGTGTCTTTTCTCGTCATATCTCATTCTTAATCCCCTTGCCCTGCTGCTTGGCTTCGCACGTTTCTCCCATTTCGGAGCCATCCGACAAGAAAAAGTGGTAGCGTATTAGTTTAGTTTTCACCAAGCCCGGCGCTTAACTCCCTTTCTATCTTTCAATAGTCCGTGCTATGCTTCGTATTATTTTCACTTTACTCCTCTTTTCATAATTGCTACTTTCGCTTCGCTTCGCTATATTCTCTTCTCCTTTTTCGGATTGCTGGTCAAGGTGTAAGTGCTGTCGCGCTACCCTCTAAGCCGATTTTTTTTTTGATACTACATTCTTTCGCTCTTTTTTTGAAGCCACACACTCGTTCGTCGTCTACGACAGCCCAACATTTACTATACGAGACGCCGGTCGTCGAAAAACACATCGAAAATACTATTACGCGTATTGGAGGGATAGAAGGAGAGAGAAAAAGTACTTCGTGTACTAGGAGACGGGGAGCACTAGCCGTGTATTTCCACTGAAGTTTTAGGGACATTCGCTTTCGCAACAGGTCAAAATGGTGAACAAGGTGCTTGCGGCCTTCGTGACCATGGACATTTTGTTCGTGGCCATGGGGGCTATCATGTTGGGATTTTCAGTCATCGTCCAGCAAACATGCTTCGATACGCCGACGGAAGGAAACGAAGCAGCTCGAGATTTATTATACCAGAGGTTCCCTTTCACAGCCGGAATCGTTAATGCTGTCTTCATTTTCATTACCTTCTTAACAACACTCCCGGCGCTGGCAACGAATAGCAGGGGTTGGTTAAAGGTTGCTGTCTGGATGGTGGTTGTGGATGCCGTCTTCACCATGTCTATTGGTGTAGACCTATGGATTCTCACATTAAAGATGAAGGATGCATTCCTCCAGATCTGGCTTTCGCAATCGCCTCAAGTGCAAGATCTGATGCAGACGGCTGTAAGTACCTAAATTATGGCTGTGATTTATTACCCGACATACCCAAACTAACTCTGCTCTTAGTTCTCTTGCTGCGGCTTCAACAACAGCACTTCCCCTGCTTTCGTTACCGACGCGACTTGCCCCAGCCCCGCCGCTGCCGCCCTCATGCGAGGCTGCTCTGCCCCTTTGACTTCGTTTGGAAACACATTCGTTGACAACATCTTCACCGCTATGTTTGGTATGGTCGGTATTGACGTTGTTTTAATTATGTCCATCGCCTGTTTATTGAAGGACCGAAAGGAGCGTGAACGGTACCGCGATATCGACGAGAAGAGTGGTGCGCGAGGCACTTTCTAAACTAGCTGGCTTGGTTAAGAAAACTTGCTTAAAAAAACCGTGCCGGAATGAACTCAGAAGTTCTCTTAATACGCTCCGAATATGGCGAAATAGCCTGGAGTCCCCCAAAGAACTGCTAGACGTACTCTATTATCGAGTACGTCCATATTGTGATTTAGAACAATTGTTAATAGCGGCCTTTATACCTGAGTACGATGCATGCTTTCAGCGTTTTTTTATATACTCGATTTTATGTTTACAATAGTACTTTTGTAGTCTATTTCCTAGCCGTAGAACTATGATATCTATTCACTTCAACTGCGTCCATTTCATCACGATATTGTTATATTCCGTAAAACACTCCGCGAGACTTATAGGATTCGCCAAGTAAACCACCCCCTAAAATAAGATGATAGTTCGACTAGACACTAGCAAACCTATAGAGCAACCGTCTTGCATACTACTGCATTATGGGATGTTCAAAGGGGGGTGTCAACGTTTAACATAAGGTTTCAACGATGTTAATCAGATCAGGCACAGCGTATGGAAAAAAACAGATTTGATTTCTCTACACTATTATGCGAGAACTAACAGTGAAGTATGGCAACGTTCCAAAATATTTCACAACTCCCGCAATAACTAAACTTCCAAAGTATTTCCATAGATGGTCTGGCGGCTGGGTAGTGCACATGGTGCGACTGTCTGGCATTGTAGTAACAGGTGAGGATTCCGAGAACGGGTATTTAATCAGACGAAAATGTCTAATGAGATTGACTTGACCCCGTCTATATTCTCCCAACTTAAATTGTAATTGGCACATTGCCAGAAGTTGTCCACATGTTGTTAAAGGATGGCCCAGGTATGATTTGCAAGGCAAAGGAAGCAGTGAGAGATGTCATGAAATACTGGAGGGTTATCGATCCAATACCGTTTGGTACCCATATAGAACATCTACTCGTGATGGCGGATATAACAATCTAATTTGCTCTCACGGGCTAAGACGTACCAACGAATGGTAGGGGGAAAAATAGGACCGGTATCAGATTTGCGTTGCCATACTCCCGCAAAAGAAGAGAACACCTGTTAAAAAAAGCCAATGGATCACACCGTACGCCTTTCTCTTTTCTCATCCAGCGCGACGTCATTCACCAGGACGCGGCAAACGTCTCCAAGAGATAGTACCCAAGAAAAAGAAAAGCCTCAATCGAAGGAGGGGGCCGGCGAGACGGCCGACTTACATCGCGGTAAGCGGATCGGCGGGGGAAAGTCGATCAACAGCGGGCCCTTTCTACCGAGAATCCGGGGGAGGGATTCGATCGGGAAGAAACTCGTGGACGGAAATTCGCACTTCGCGGGATTCGACGCTTTCGTCACGATGGATCGTTATCGTCATCAGCAGCAGCATACACACACAGCTTCGAGAAACTCTTTTTTTTTGTCCGTCTCGATTGGAGGAGTCGCGTGCAACCGGGAATAGCTCATCTAGCGCGGAGAGATAGTAAGAGGAAGTCGTCGGCGTGGTAAGTGTTCGAGGCCATACGCCATAGCGAGTGAGAGAGTCGAAAGTGCCGAGAGCAATGTTTTGGCATCACTCGATCGGTATATCCGTCTCGTCGTCACATCAAGCAATGGCACGGCGGAGCCAGCGAGCGAGCGACCAACCTCGAGACAATGAATTGTCAATCGAGGGGCGCATCAACTTGCGGCTATAAGGTTGACCGGTGACCGTGGTCGACGGGATGCAAGTTTGCTCGTCTGCATGAAAGGAGGAGGGTGACCTGCAACTCAGTTTCATCCCGTCAGGGTGGGAGACCGTACCCCGAGGGGAGGTAGCGACTTGCCCGACCTCTCGGGGAGATGGGGGGTGAAGCTACCTGCGCGGCAAAGCATGGATAAGAGAGAAAAAAAAAAAACAAAAAGGACTGCTACATTGGGGGTGTTCCGTCATATATATTTTTCATAGTTTATGGTGGCGTTTTCTACGTTGAACCAGGGGGGGTATATGGGGCATCATGTAGGATAGGATCAAGCCTGTTATCAAATTATTCTAAGCTTTGGCTTGCAGATTTAGTAAATCTAGTTTACATGTTTTTACATGAAGGCTTGGATATTATTGGAAGTGTAGAAAACTTAGAAGACCTGGAAGCATGAGAGCCTGACCACCCCCCGAATTAGGGGCATTCACTTATTCGTGTAGATCTTGCTGGTTTGTCCCCTAAGCAACATACTATGTAATATACATAATACGATGACGACGTTGGGGTTAGGAGGCGCCAATACGAGAAAGAAACTGATTCAGCTTATTCGTGAAATAACCAGAATATTCCCGTTCATTGGTCGAGAGTTAGAAGAGATTCAAGCAAGGGTTTAGATCACATTAGCCGCATCTTACCAAACGTACGTCATCCCGCGTGTCAAACCATTCCCTTCTTAGAGAACAAACAGGTTTTTTGGCTCTTGACTTTTTTTGATAATTCGATACAACCCCGAGTAGTTGAAGCCTCATCAATGACAATAATCCCCGCTCTTGTGGCGTTTGAATTTCCTATTCTGGAAGGATATTGAAGGCAAGCCACATATCTATGACAGCATCACTTTTTTTTTTTCTTTTTTTTTTCCGCCGTTTACCTGTCAAGCCGGTCAAGATGTCCGGGTCTGTTTGGACGAATTGGATATCACCAATATACTAAAGATAATCTAGGGACCCTCTTTCTAAAGTTTAGATCACGATGACGGCGAGCGGGGACCATCCCTTACAATACAATGTTGTTTGTGACGTCAATTCCTTTATACAAGTCACCCACGAGGACCCAAACTGTCAAAGATGGGTTTTCCATGCACGTAATTATTATTGGAGATCAGCAAGGATCCGGTAGATATCACATCCTGTAAATAACTTATCCTCTTGTTATTACTATGTAGATATCGTGCCGTGACCCGATAGTGCCCCTGTAACGTTATGGCGGTTAAGCCATCTTCTTAATATGCCAGTTAATATTATAGGAACTCAAGTTTTTCATGGGATGATCTCATTGGTGCCAGACCTGCAACTCTATGACCTAACATTGCTGTAGTCGCTTCTCGAAATCCGATGCCCAAGTTTTTTTTGCCTTGGCCAGAGACACGGGACACGGGCTTGTCTTGCTCATACGTATATGTGACCCAGCTCGTATATAAGTCGTGACTCCCCCTTTGACAACTGCAACTAGGTTCAGTAATTCATAGTCCAGAACATTTATACAATACCCAGAAAAACAGCAAGCGCACGCTACTACTACTTACAACTATTATATACCTATCCACACAAGCCTCAACAAACCTTGAACTATATACTATACTATAACCCAACCTATCAAATCAACCTAAACCGTCAACATGGGTGCCGTAGTATCTTGCGTAAGTTCCACTACGCCACGCCACTCTACATCTCTCTTTAGGTTACGGTTACAGACAAACTAACATGCAACCTAACAGGTCGAATCCATCTTCCGCACCATCGGAAACGTCATCATGGCCATCGTCTCGGGCATCGGTAACATCCTACACGCCATCATCAGCGGCATCGTCTCCTTCTTCGGCATCGTCGTCAGCTTTCTAACCTGCGGGTACTGCGGCGGCCACCGGCGCGCCAGGACAGGCGGGATGTCTACCGGCACGACGACCGGCACGCGGCGCGGCTGGGGACGCCGTCGCCACGCAACCACCGCGAGTCGCATCTAGAGGAGGTGATTCGTTAAATAAAAAAAAGACGAGGGGAGAGAATGATTAGGAAATCCAATTCGAGGAATCGGATTTGCTACGGGCTGGATGAATGACACGCGGAGCGTTGGTTAATGAGAAGACGGGGACTTTCAAGAGTCGCATTATATATATCACGATCGGATGAGCATTACGATACCCCTTTTATTTTTCTTTTGAGTACTTCATCACCTGACGTTTTGGTTCTTACGCGGAGACGGAGTGATGGAATTGTCATGACAACCTCGCAAATAGAAAAATAATAGACATATCCAAAATCACCATTAGTCTTTTACGATTGTTTACTATAACGTGCTAAATGTAATGCTCCAAACTTATCTTATTTATTGACTTGGGTATAGAACCTAGTCGTCTAGATCAATTAGATTCCGGTTGAAGAATCCATATACTTGCCTCGCAGCCTCTGTCCCGATAAGTGGTTGGAGTTCGTCTACGGTCATATTGGCCACCTCACGGACGTTTTCCGCCTTTAACGTTAGGTTCTTCAAGTTCTTCGGGGTGACACCCGGCACCACACCTAACATTTCATGAGGTTCAAGGTTGAACACTTGATCCTCCGCCTTCATATCCTTATCTAAACCCGCTCGGACTGCAGCTACGGGATCTGGCTCTTCCTGCTGCGTCTTTAATGCCTCAAAGATCTCAGCTGTCTGGTACGGACTACTGCTCCAGATGATCCGCAGTCTTGGGAAAGCGAGAGTGAGCAACACGATTTTGGACTGAAGATCCGACGGTACTTCATTAGGGTTAACCGACTTCAGGTTACCCGATAAGTCCGCGAATGGCTCAAGTGTGAACGATTTGTTCTGGTCGAACTCGATTAAGAGCATCGGATTTTTGTAATGTTGAAACATTGTCTCGGCTTGACTGTAGAGCCTTCCATCTTTAAACGAACCGATTAAATCGCTGACCGACTTGCGTTCGACGCAGATGGTGGGTGAGAGGATATAATCACCAACTGTGAGCATGCAGGGCACGATAATCATGCTACGCCCGTGAAGAAGAGATGGAAGCGATGAGCGGAACTCTCGGACATCTACGACGACCCTTGGAGGCTCTGCTGTTGCTGCTAATCGCCCCCCGCCGGCTATTCGAGTGTTGACTGTCCTTAGGAACGCTTCCTGAGGATCCTCGACGCCCTGGAATTCAGTAGTCATGACAACGGACATACTGGCGCGTTCTTTGATAAGTTTAGTGAACGAGTCTTTCTCTCGTCGGACCGTAGCAAGATAGCGCTGCTCTTCAACCGACTGGCCGTAAAACATGAAATACACTCTGACGTTTCTGTCGTTATGTGATGATCGATAGACTTCGATTCGGCGTATGAAGGCGGCGTCTGGTTCGTACATGATTATATATCGAGGCTTTACCTCTTCGAGAACGTGCTCATCTTGATCACCGTCGTATGCGTGTACCACGACAAGATCCTGCATTTCGTACAGTTCAAAGTAATCATCCATATCCTCTAGTGGATCGGCTATGATATCTGCCTTTTGATTTGCTTCTTCCCCAGTAATCCGAATTTCATCCATAAGATCAGCAACTTCGTTAGGCTTCTCGAAGTACTGTGCTACACTTCCGTTTGCTGCCCTACCGGGTGCAGCTCCAGCAGCGCCGCCACCACGCACTCGACGTCTCTTATTCGCCGGTGCCTTTCCTTTGTACGAGCCCTGGGCTATCCGTGGGTCGACGGCTCCTTCGAGAGCCTTTTGGTTCTCGGTAAACAATGCATTGCTGACCTGTGCAAATTCCCTCTTCCAATTTAAGTAGTTTCGAAGTCTTCTCCGCATCATGAACGCAGCAGAAGGTTTGTGTGCCTCTTTGCTCTGTTTCGTATCATGCTCGGTCTTCGGTTCAACGTGCATCATTTGCAGATAATCTCGGAGTTGACGAGTCGTTGCTTCATCGGAACACATAATGAGGATGGTTCCATTAGAGTCATCTCTCATCGGAGGTTCGAAATAGAGATCTCTGTCAATCTCCTCTAAAATTTCTGCGAGTAGAGCCCATTTTGGTTGCTCCTCTAGCACTGGGCGGAGAGAGTCAATGGACGATTTCGCATTGGCTTTCGCGTTGCTAGCATATACTCTTCGCTTAGCAGTTTCGAAAATAGTATGTGCGGCATCCAGGAATAACCAGGGGGACTGGGTTTGCCTTGTAGATCCGGGCTGAGGGGAATGGGCAGCATGAATAGTATCAAGATGCTGTAGGAACGACACACAATCGAGAGCGAGGACCGAGTGTAGCAGACCGCGAAGTACTGTTAAGTCGCTAACAATCTGCTTCGTTTTCCAGCTGACTCTATGCCAATTTGGATCTAACTGCCGCCTGACCATGACGTCGAAATTCTTCAGTAGCGCACTGTCAAGATTCCAGTCGTCCATCTCTAGTCCGGAATTGCCCTTTTTCAGTTCGTGGATACTAACTTCGACGCATTCCATAATGGCTGTTTGTATGTCCCGCATAGCATCTGTCATAGGTATTTCAAGTTCGATAACCTCTGCTTTCTTCTTGCCCTCGAGGGACGACGCAACCGTTATATGGAACCGTGGCCATAATGATGTCTTCCGGAGGAATAAATTCCTCATCATCGTAGCCAATGGTGAAAAGCCCACCGTAAAGGGATCTGGATTATCGGAGAAGGCTTTCAGAAACCCATTCTTATTCTTTTGACGATATACCCGGATAATGAAAGCCTCGAGAGACGTAGCTATGACTTTATCCGCATGCAAGACGATGAGTCCAGTTATGGTGTCCGGGTCGAGGAGGCTCGTTAATAGATCGACGACTAGAATTCGGGACGTGATGCTGTATATGCCACCTTTCGCGTACATCTTCTCCCTGGCTGCGACACTAGTGAAATCGGTATTTACCACGGTCAGACCTCTGGCCTTGGGAGCCATGCTGACGGCAGCAGACTCGGCGAGCGCCTCACCAATCCATGCATTTTCCCTCTCTTCGGCACCTACGACTATTATAAGATTATTTCCAGCTGCGTCGTAGCTATGTAGCAAATTGGTAACGAGGCGCATAAGACCGAGGCCTTTAGCAATAACGACGAGCTCATCTTCGGCACGGAGTTCTTGGAAGAGATGCTGTTGGTATTCCTAATTCAAAACAGAGTTAAGTAAATTACGCATCTACGAATATAGAGGCCGGTGGATCGTACAAGAGGTAGCGAGAGCTTCACCGGTTGAGGAGCATTATTCGCAGACATGCGGGGCACGTCTTGGATAGAAGGGGAAGAAACGCGACGGAAATGGATTCAAGGGACCTCATGCATATTCGCATATAACAATCATCTTATTACATGGGACGATATCGTACTATACGTTCCCGATAGGTATGACAAGTTATGACAGTTAATGGTTGTAAGGGGAGATATGAGGTAGTACGTAAGTGTCTACGTATATGGTGTAGTGTAGGTTGAATATGTCGAATAGGCATCATTGAATTTGGAGCTAAATATTTATCGGTTTTATTGGTTTTTAATCAGGCACGCCACTTTGCAGTCGCGCTTTAGCAAATCCGGGGTTGCGAATCACCTGCCGCCGCTGTGACGCCGGGTCACGGGCAATTGCGGGCCATCAAGTTCTAGAAAGTCTTAAAGTACGTCATCGCCATCGAAAGACGGTTACACCACCAAGAACATTGCCTTTTGGGACCGCCCGATCTTTGTTGGGTTCTGTTAGGTAATTACGTAGGTATAGATATATAAATATAATTCTAAATCCAAGAGAGGGGTGTTATGATTCTTAGTTCCTAATTCTTATTCTTATTCTTATTCCTACTTTCTCATATAGAACAACCCATTATAATAGTCACTTCTTAACATCAAATTGAAGATTATCTTAGTTCCTTATATCAACCAAAATGCCAGAGACAGACCCTGCTGCCCAGGTACGACCCCTTGTATACCTATATCATTCCATAAGTCTACGTCAAAATTACAATGATAACGACATATTGACTAACCAGATATTATAAGCAGACCGGCAAGATTGACGCCAACTCTCAGCCGAACCCTGCTAGCGAAGCAGCTCAGCCTCAAGGCGCGAAGCTTTTCGCAGCCCATAAGGCGCACCCAGGCCCGGCCATTCCTCAAAGTATGCCGGAGCAAGAGGGAACTAAGGAAGAAAGGCAAGCCAAGGCTAAAGAGTTGAACAAATAAATAAGTAGATTTGTATGTGTATGTGAATGCACATAAAGTCTGTGGTAATTAATAGTTTAGGATGTTCTTACAGCGGGATGTAACGATATTATTAAACCGGAACGACGTATTTGGGGTCTCGAGAGGCAGTAAATAATTGCTACCTTAGGTACTCTTTCATCTCAATTAAATAATTTGGCTGCCTGATTGCCCGTAACCCGCGTATTTAGGTACGTAGCTGTTCTTGGTTACCTCTATGTGCATGTAAATAGTCGGTACCTATGTGCCTATTGCCTGGAAATGATTACCTACCTGGTAGATAGGTAGTTAGCACCTGTCTTTGGGCAGACATATACCCTGGTTACCGAGCTTAGAATTCAATTGACCGCTTTATCCGAACTTGTATAAAATTGAGATGAGCAACTCGAGTGTTTGGCGGGGCATTTCCGAATAGGAGTGGGGTTACCTAAACTGCTAAAGTTCGTTCATTGAATTGTACCAGTTGTAAGCCGTGGCGTTCAAGGGGCATTATTTCCAAAATGAGGCGGTGTTCATGTGGCTTGTTTCATTTTTCCACGGCGTTCGAGAAACTCTATTGGTTCAGGGATCTTCCAAACTGGCTTAGTCAGAGAACGCTTGATGATGTCGGGGCGGGTTTCGTGCAGATACATCTATCCTTGGTCACTTTCATGTACAATTGTCACGAAACACTATTCCGAAATTACTACAACAGTAAGAGGACAATGTCACTCACGAGATAAATGAATTAAACACTACTTTTTTTTTCTTCCCTTCCCATCCAATATCCCACCTCTTGACTACTAAAATTCTTTAAACAATTACAACCAATATTTCCACTGTTTCCCGAGTAGAATCAGTTTGGTTCGATCTGCTTTTCTGAAATTTGGTTGCCTCCCAATCGCCTCTCTTTTTTATCGACATTCAGCGTAACCAACCAACTGCTACTTGGCACGCCGAACTTGCGTAACCGCCGACCGACCGCATCTTGACGCCAAATTTCCGGTGTAATCCTACGGGTAGCCGCGCACGCTTCATGTTACCCATCCCACAAGGCGCAGATAGGCAGCCTTGAAGCATCCACTAACATTATTTTCCAATTACATATGTCAATTCAAATGATTGCTTAGTAGTAGTACTTACTGGATCATTCTATGTTAATTAGGAGAGGGTTGGAGATAGTGACCGACTTCCTATGATCCTCCCTCTTCCTTCTCCCCTATTCCCCTTACATCACACGACCTCCTTACAACTGTCACCATGCCGTCTATCCTCAGCGAAGAGGATAAGGAGACCGTTCGGCGAGTAATACCAAAACATACCAACAAGATCCACGCCGTAGCCGTCGCGAGATTATACGTCGCATACCCGAATACCTCAAAATGGACCTACACAGGCCTGCAAGGAGCTATTGTGCTCTGCAACGACCTCGTGGGAAATACGTACTGGTTGAAACTGGTTGACGTATCTGTAAGTTCTTCGCTGTACCAAAAAGGACTGTGCTCCTTAATTGCTAACAACGTGCAGACCGCCGGTCGGGGAGTAATATGGGATCAGGAAATATTTGAGAACTGGTCCTACAACCAGGACCGAACTTTCTTCCATACTTTCGAGCTCGAGGACTGCCTAGCAGGCCTATCTTTCGTCGACGAAAAGGAAGCCAAACAATTTAAAAAGAAGATGGACGATAGGGAGAAGAATGCATCCAAGGCTACAAAGAATACTCCTTTTGGCGGTACTACACAGCAACCGCACAAGACTGGATTCTTCGGAAGCATATTTGGAGGACATAAGCATACCTCAGCGCCCACACCGCCCGAGTCACCTCGAAGTAGTGTCCCACCTTCTCATTCCCATGGCAGAGTCTCCTCGGGGAGCGTTAATGGTTTCCATAAACCAGCCTCCAAATTCGCTAAGCTAGAGGCCTATGATCCTAACTGGCGAGATAATTTCGGAAATTTCCTCTCCGAGCAGGGCCTCACGGACGAGTTCATTAGGGAAAACCAAGATTTTATCGTCGAGTTCTTAAAAGAGCAAGGCACGGGTTTATCCGAAAATGGGACATCACGTTCCACGCCGGCCCCGCCGCCCCCGCCTCCTCCACCAGCTAGTAACTCGAGTTCTAACGGGTATAATGCGCACGGTCACGGTCGTCTACCCCCGCCTCCGCCTCCTCCTCCTCCTGGAGGGGGCCGTTCAGTGTCGGAAAGTATAACATCGTCAAGCTCGCGTCGTGGAGCTCCTCCACCCCCTCCCGCACCCCGTAGGTCCGGGAAGATAGAACTCGTACATAGAGAGCCAACACCACCAGAGGAACCAGTACCACCTCGACCACGGTTCAATGCTCCCCCTCCGTTACCAGATGCCGGTAAATATGCCCACACCGATAGTGCACCTCGAGCTCCACCCGGGCCAGCGCCTCCCCCACGACCACCGAAGACGCCGGTAGAAGACCAAGAGGAGAAGCCTACGGGACATAAATTCAGTGTGCCTCCCGCTTTTACTGGGCAGAGGCAAAACCAAGCACCTCCGCCCCCGGCTCGAGGTCCGGTGCCTCCACCACCAAGGGAGCAGCCTCAGTCTGCACCACCGCCACCACTCCCTCCAACTCTCCCTCCTACCCTTCCTCCGACTCTTCCCCCGAAAGTTCCCGCCCCAAGTGTTGCGGCGCCGCCACCTGCGCCAGCTCCACCTCCACCTCCTGCCGTGTCTCGGCCGACTCCCGCGCCTCCTCCGCGAAGCACACCTCAGCCACCAATGCCACCACCGAGCGCACCGGCTCCACCACCTTTACCTCAATCGTCGGCACCACCGCCACCACCACCCTTACCAGGTGCTGGCTCTGGTTCTAGCGCACCCCCTCCTCCGCCTCCGCCGCCTCCTCTACCCTCTGGGGGCGCGGGCGCACCTCCGCCTCCGCCGCCGCCGCCACCTCCACCTGCAGCCGGAATACCAGCAGCACCGCCGCTGCCGCCTCCCAATCGCGATTCAGGTTATTCTTCCGGAGTCCCGGCTGGACCTCCGCCTGGGGTTCCCTCTGCAGATTCTGGGCGCTCTGCAATGCTTGAAAGCATCCAGAAGGCCGGAGGAATTGCGTCACTCAAAAAGGTGGACAGGAGTCAAATCAGAGATAGGAGCGCGGCTGCAGTTGGGGGAGGGTCAGATACAGGGCCGCACGGTAGTGGATTGCCACCCGCAGGCATTGCCCCCGGAGGAGCTGGAGGCGGAATGGCTGATGCGTTGGCTGCAGCTCTGCAGAAGCGGAAGGAAAGAGTTCGTGATAGCGGTAAGTTCCTATTTTTCTCAACTCAGATTCATGTTTCAGTACTAACGTCTCCAAAGATGATGAGAAGAGTGATGATGAGTGGTAGAGCCTTATTCACAAGATTCATCCGGAAGAAAGCAAGAGTTATCCTGTTATTATAGGATAGACTTAGTTTACGAGTTTGTAGCGCGAAGTAGATCTGAAGAAAATGGAAGCGAAAACGTCTGGTTAGCCGTAGCTAGTAGGGCACCGCAGATAAACCAGTGTTTCGTAAGTAGGCGGAGCCTCATTTGCTAAGACATTGCAAATGGGTTGCAATGGAACTAGACGGACATAACTGCCTGGGCAGCCAGACGTCCTTCTATTATAAAGGAAAGCCTTGAGAGCTATTTATATACAAGCAAATATGTACCACTAAGATAAGCATTCAAGGGGGAAAGGAGTGGTGGTATTCTGTTCGCTGTAGCGGACCCGAGTACTACAGTTAAGCGAAGGCAGAGTAAATAAGGTAACAACAACAGTATATCTTAAACGGATGGGCGGGGGAAAGACTCGTAGGAACTTTGGGTCTTGTTGTCGATGTCCGTAGAGCCTGGACGCAGAATGAGGATATAGAACATGGGCTCGAGCACGTCGAACAGGTCCAAGGTAGTACGGGGGTTGATTGCATATCAATTATTAACTTGGAGCTTTCGAGCCTGGTAAAGTTTTGAAATAGAAAGATTTAGAGAATTGACAGCCTCAGTTAACTACGAATCATTATTAAAATAAGAATATCAACTTAAGTTGAATCGATTTGCATCATGTCACGAATAGGAATTTAAAAAAAAAAAAAAAAAAAATAGCCTAGTGAGAAAAGAGGCATCTTTATTGAAAGCTAGCAGCAACAAACCAACAACGTATCGTATTGACAGTCGTTCCTCGCGATGCGGATTCATTATGATTATGCCGTCATGTCCCAATAAACTTTTTCCGTCTTCGTCAATGCTAAGAAAAACCACCGAGTAAGACTGGGAAAAAAGGAGGAAAATATAATAATAACCGTAGTAGCAGAAAAAAAAAATAGTCATCGTATCTTAGCTGCCAAGCGACAAAGGGCCATGACGTCTCTCCCACCATGTACCCCGCCGCTTGCTTGCCATCAGAGCCGCACCACCCGACTGTCGTGGAACCCGGACCACGTGGGGATCAGTACGGTCCAAGTTTGAGAGAGAAGACAGGCTTTTTCCTCCGGTCTCGTTGAAGTTGCTATGATATGGTTGTGTAGGCTGTATGGGGGGACCGTAGCAAAACCAAAAAAGACCAGGCTGGGTGATACTTTTTTTTCCCATCCACGTAGGGGAAGAGAAGAAGAAACTTAGATGTCGTCGATATCGACCTCCTTGCCGCCAGCACCACCAGCCTCGTCCGATTCGGAATCGCGATCCTCGTCGAATTCGAAGCCGCACTCGCCCTCGTCGCCGGGGCCGTAGGTGTCGGTTTCGTTGATCTTGGCGCTCTCAGGGAGCTCGCCGTAGGCCTTGAGGGAACGGGCCTCATCAGCCGAGTACTTGAGGATGACGTCGCCCTTCTCGTCTTGGTAGTCTCGCAGGGAGAGCAGGATGATATCACCGTTGTTGATCCAGACCTTCTTGCGCAGCTTGCCGCGGATGTGTGCTAGTCGCTTTGCGCCGTCGAAGCACTGCGCCTCGAGACGACCGTTACCGAGCATCTTGACTACTTGGGCATACTCTGTTTCGCCTCACGTTAGAATCTGCTAAACCTAGTTCTTTGTTGTTTACGTTTTTGATGGTGGACCTTTTGATATGTATACAGTGGGGATGGGATGTGAATTATAATGGGGTTCGGGGATATGCGACATACCTTGTCCATCCTCCTTGAAGGTTAACTCGCGCTTTTCGTTGTCGTTCTCGTTCTTTCCACGACGACGATTCTTACCACCCTATTGGAGAAGTGTTAGTAAAACCGTACGTTCTGATATTACAACCCGCGACGATGTATTGAGGGGTATAAGTGTGGAAACTGTGATCAGCTTGTGAAGTGTGCCCAATTCGCCATTTCTCTTTGAAAAGCATAACAGAGATAAAATTCCTACGAAAGCCTCTAGTGATGACTAGTTGAGGGTTGCTTTCTGGGTAGTTTTTATCTTGAGGCGGGATCATATTCACCAGTTTATAACACAAAAAAAACAAGGAGGAAAAAAGGATATAAATTAGGACTTGTGGCGGGGTCGACGTCAGAAGATTGTACGCACCTTTCCCTTGTTCTTGGGCATATTGACAGAAAACTAGACGATCCTGTAGTATTTGTTGTATAAAATGGTATGCGATTTGTTATGTTGGATGTTGAAAATTACAAGTCGCGAAGATATCAGAGACTGTTGGGGGGGGAGAAGACTTGTTGATTTTATGTGTGATGTTGTCAAGGACAGGAAATATGCTGGTGACGGAGGGGCACTTAAATATCATATCACCTTAGCAAAGCCGGAAAACTGATAGAGAGGGAGTAATAGTGGGGCCAACAACATTCGCACGGTTACTATATTTTTCCTTTCAAAAACTTTACTGGTCAGAAGCCCGGTAAATGGGACAATAAGCTAGTTACACAACAAGTTTTTAATTGGCTATTAAAATATTAAGTTTTTAGTGGCAGTACTTATCTTGGTAATATACTTTAGTTTACCGCCGACTAACTTCTTGAGTACAAGTATCTCCTTATAACCAATACCTACCCAGTACTAACCTTAGGTATGTATGTACCTACCTTTTACTAAATTTAGTGCTTTGGAATATTGGAAATTTTACAAGGCTGAATCATATTGAATCATAACTCTACCTAACCTAACCTTCTTCAAAAACAGCGCCACTTCGCTCTGACACATCCCATCCTCTATGCTCACTCGGTTTACTTGGAGCTATGAGAGGGGCCAGCTAGACGGGGGACGGCCTAGGTAAATCATGATAAGCTTCCGCCTTGCCCAACCCCTGGGAAGACCATGGCCTATACATCCCGGACGTTACGGATGTTATGGGCGGTATGCTTCTCTCCGAAGATGCATAGGCAGTGAGAGAGGACTTGCCTTTGTGGATGAGCGCCGCCCCAAACGCCCACAAGCAAGGAACTTTTCTGGTGGCGCAGTTGAATCTTCAACCGAGGAGGTCATCCAGCCAGGTGCACATGTCTTCGAATTCTGCAAAAAATACCAAGTCTCGTTCCCTTCTGTATTGCGGCGTGCTCAAGGTGTGCAGTTGACACCGAATCCGCTCCTTATTGGTATTATGGTATCCGAGAGACACTGCTTTACCAAGAATGTGATGAAGTACCTGGACAAATATGAACAAGCTTTTACCAAAACAATTTTCGATATATACATCGCCAAGAAGCAGAAGCCCCTATGGTATTCGGTCTTCTCTGTTCCTATAACTACACCTTTGCCGTGTAGAGAAGGAGCAAGAAGGTTACGACATGCATTTCGAGATTCATTGGCTGCTCGTGGATACGATCGGGACGGCAGAAAGACCACGGCGGACGATTCTATTATGGATTTGCATGGGACAGTACACCTCGTTTGCGGAGATCCAAAGGTTGCGTGCAACGTAAAATTCGCAGAACTCGTGAAGCATACCGACAAGATCGTGGCTGGCATTGAAAGGATACTTGCACGTGGAAAAGACGGTAGATTCATCAATGCAGCCCAGAAGAATAAGGGCCAGCCCGCGAAATCTGCTTGGAGGTCGATGGATCGTAATAAGGCCAAGACACAAAAACGGGGTTGGTCTAAATGATATTTGCCCCCAACACTCTCACCTTTACTCGCAGTTTGTGTTCAATAGGCTATGGGTATGACTACCTTAGGTAGGTAGGTACCTAATGTATGGCACATGTCCGAGCTGATGTTAGGCTATGAGGCCAGGACTAGAAGTAGAGACAACACGAGGGAGACAATATGCAAATCTATTATATTGTTCTCCGGGTTATGTATATACTACTAGATATTAGATGTATATTAGAATACACCTACTAATATGTATCATATCGTAAGAAATGAAATGGGGTTTATAAACATATTAACTCCTATCACATGCCACACAGAGGAGGTACCTATAACATGTAGTGGGGTGTTGAAGAGGTAGTATTGAAGGTTCTCACATGCGATAATGCGAGAGAGGGAGAGAGAGGAGGTACTTAGGTACTTAGGTACTTAGGTACTTAACCTGAGATACAATACATGAGATGAGGTACCTAATTGATTTCTTGATACGCGGTGCCCTTGGAAATAAGGTACAAGCTCCAGGCACAGTTTCTAGGTACCAGGAAATACCTAAGCTAGTACTTCCGACACCTGCATAACGGGTCCCCCATCATTGATCTGTACAAGTTCTATCCACTACAACTTTCATCGTCGACATTATATTCCCAAATTCCCAATTCATACCGAGCCTCACAAGTGTCTTCATTGACAATGCTCGTTTCTCTCACTGTCGGCAAAGTCGATGCCGGCGTAACTGTTCTATTAACTCCTGATAAACGTTTGGTATGTCTGGATTGTCGCTATATTTCTGTCCTTACTGTCGCAATTTATAAATTCTATGATATTTCAAGTTTAGAATCCCTTCTTATCCGTACTAATACTTGTCCAATTCGTCTATCCACTTTTCTTTAATATCAGATCTAACGGAGATATCTAGATTGAATTTCCCTCCATCTTATTACCACCAAACATCGTTTCCGGTTCCATAGTTGACATCACCGTCTCTCGCAACCACGAATCCGAAGCTAAAGCAGAGGCTCAATTTTCAGCTCTTCAAGATCGCATATTCTCCTCCTTCGGCGCATCTTCGCCCAGCACGCCCGTCCTCCGCTGCCGCAATGCCACTCAGACCTCTGTAGTCCTCGAGTGGGACCCTATCGAGCTTGCTACCGCTGACCTCATTTCCCTATCCCTTTATCGCAATGGACAGAAAGCCGGGAACATTCCTCGGCCCCTGCACATGCACAGCACCAAGATCAGTGGTCTCGCTGTTGATTCCGAATATTCCTTCCATTTAGTCCTGCGCACCACTGCTGGCACCTACGCCAGCAAGCAGGTCATTGTTCGCACCCACAAGATGACTGACTTGAGCGGCATCACGATCACTACGGGTATCCTACCACCCCATACACGCGAGGAGCTCTCCAAGGCTGTTGAGCGCATCGGCGCTAAGATTGTCGATGGTGTGCGCATTGATACTACACATTTTGTCACCACCGAGGGGCGCGGCGTAGCATGGGAGAAAGCCGTCGAGATGAATATTCCCGTTGTACGACCAGAGTGGGTCGAGGCTTGCGAGAAGAATGGCCGCATCCTGGGTGTTACTAAGTTTTATTTGGATGCTATAAGACCTGCTCCCTCCGGGGGCGTCGAGGAGACACCAAGATCAACGCCAACTTCCGCGCCAGCACAGCAGAATCAGAAGGAACTTCCACAAGCGCCTGCCCAACCCAGCGCCAACAAGGAAACAGAAGCCAAGAAAGACGAGGAGAAGAGCGAAAGCAGCGAAGAGGAAGACAATGACGAGAAGGGAGGGGACGAAGAGAAGGTAGCAGCTCCAAACGAGCAGAAAGTAAGGTTTGAGGATAAGGATACTCAGAAGGTCGCACTACGCCCAGGAGGCCAATCACAAACTACTGGCGAAGACGCCGAGGAAAAGCAGACAGAGGCAGAGACAGAGAAAGAGAAAGAGAAGGAAAAACAAAAAGAGGGCGAGGATAGCTCAGACGATAAGGGACCCGCGCCATCTCCTGGTGATGAGGCGTCTTTCCAAAATGTAGAGCTGTAGGTGCGCGGTCTAAGCCTTGAAATATAGCATGGAGTTCTCAGGGGTTTCCCAAAGATACCCGGCCAGGTTATGAAAATGGTGGTTGCCAACACGAACTATTAATATATCTGTATAGTATGAACGGTATTTGCCTTCACATTCTCTGGGAGAAATAGTTGTTCTCGTGATTCTGATAATTCACAGCTGCCTCCAAAAGGCGCGTCATCCAAGATTACTGGACGCCGTAAGCGTATATACTAACCTAGTAGGCTTACCAAGAGCCTACCAATACTCTTTTACTCAACCACTAGCTCTTCGCCTAAAATTCCATCCAGGCTCAAGGCAGGATCTCCTCCCCCCGATGGTCCCAGCAGCGCCCCCTATCCTCCTTTATATTCCTCGTCCGCACCACATCCAGCATCCTCTCGACAGCGTATTCTGGGGAGAACAGCTGCTCCGCCGGCACGCGGTCCCAGTACTCCTGAGTCAACCCCGTCCGCACGGTGCCTGGGTGGTACGCGATAGCCCCGGCAGCATCTGAGCACCGCACGCGCAAGTGCTGATCGAACGTCTTGGTCAGGCTGTTCACCGCGGCCTTGGACGCGCGGTACGTGTACCATCCGCCTAGCTTGTTATCCGTCGTCGAGCCCACGCGCGCCGAGGCCGTGAGCCACGTCGCGTGGCCGGGGCTATGGCTAAGGCCAGGGTTAGGGTTCGATGGGTCGTGGAACAGGGGCTCGGAGGACATGGTGACGCTCTTGCGGGGGAGGAAGGTGCCGAACCATTTCATGAGGAGGAGCGGGCCGAGGGTGTTGATTTGGAACGTGTGCAACGCGTGTGCGTAGTCGATGGCCTGGGGGCTTTTCTCTGGGTATAAGACCCCCGAAAGAGCGAATGCGAGACGTAGGTGGTGCGTTTCTGGCGGGAAAAGCTTGGAGGCTTGTGTAGATGCTGATTGGAGTGTAGATTCGTCTGTTACGTCTACATGGGCGATGTGTAGTCGTTCTGACGCTGAGGCTAGTAATGCCTCCTCTTTTTCTCCTGTGGACTCGCGAGGTGGGGATGGATATAGATTATCGAGCATAGATTCCCGAACGCCGGGTAGATTGGTCCTCGCTGTTGCGAATATAGGAGCGGTCGTGGTCCGGAGTAAGTGCCGCGTCAGAGCATGGCCGATCCCGCGGCTTGCTGGGGAGACGAGGATCCAGGGTTTAGACATTAGTTAACTATCATTTTATACCTAGTCTTGGATATTGTTTATATGTTTATAGACGGGTAGTAAAGGTTTAGCTAAGAAGAACCGGGACATGTTCTTGATGATTCATCACTGTGATCGCCGCAAGATTCACGCATAAAGGGCAACGGACTTGGAGCATCTTGAGACAATGAGGAAACAAAATCGCAGTTTATTCGAAGATACCCGTCGGCTACTTTGATCTCATTACCGTGTCCTGTGTACTAACTGTTAATTGTTAAGAACGCTTAGCTGAAATGTTGTCCAAGTTGTTACTCGTCACCAAGGCAGGCGTATATTCAACTTAAATCTCGTTTGCTAATTATTCCTTTCGTCGAAGATATTCCGGCTCATGGTAATAATATCATAGTAAGATAATAACTAAACTGAGTCGGAGACGTGAACGTCAAGGTCTAGGTCAAGAAGCCAATTCGTTACTATATTTCATCAGAGCTGCAGGTTGGACACTGCTCGGGACTGTTCGGCCATGGTAATCCCAAGTTTCATTCTTTCCCTGTGGTTTTCGGAAGAGTGTCAAAATATTCTTCTCAGAATGCACATACTCAGAGTTTTATTTCCATCTGTTGATCATGCCTAGGTAGAGACATAAATACTTCGTCCTTATTAAGGGAATCAGAGACAAAGGCGAGTCGAGAGGCGGATTGACATACTACCTACCAACTATGGCTGGCTTATATCGTATCGCTGAGCCTATAAGGGAGCATTATGACGAAAAGGCCTGATCTATTCCTGACAGGACAGCGAAGTATATTGGTATTCAATGCTCAACTTCTTTTATAATACCTCGTACCTCGAAGGACAGCTAGGCTTAGTTGAACGTGAGACAAATTGCTCGACCTATTAAATTTAACTTACATTCATTCATATTGATACAGACTTATTTTGGCGATGGCGTCCAATGGGAATTATTTCAGCCCCTCCGCACCTCAAGCCAAGATAAACGTGACTCTGTCTTCATCCCCGACATTGTCTCTCAGCGATCCAAATGCGGAGCTTCACCTCATACTAACCTTGAAGATTGTCGCATCCGCAGAAGAGGGTCGGCCGATTACCATCTGTACTGACCTATCTGCGTTTGACGTTCTAGACGAGGATTGTGGTCTAATCGACGTGCTAGCTCGTGGTGCTTTTGGGGTACTTCGTAGCGAGTCTGGGGATGCCAGCAGGAATATCTCGCTTGGTTTATTTCACGTACGGTACTTCACGGATAGTACGTCTTCAGATCTTAGGGAGCGCGACAAGCGATTTATCACCATTCCCGGAGACGGATTCTCGGCGAGGGTGGTCCATAAGCTGAGATGGGAACGCATCTTTAAATATGCGGGTAGGCGTAAAAAGGAGGACTTGGTTCCTGGCGAGAGATTCAAAATCGCTTTGAATCGACGCTTCCTCAGAACCACTTGGTGGTGTTGGGGTGATCTCGAGTCGGACCTGAAAGACAAGCATTTACATGTCTGGCACTCTGGACCGTACATGGGACCGAAGCCGGAAGACGATACGTTTAAGGATGGAAGTTGGGTTTTCGGTGAGGATCCACGGTTGTTGGCTTGGGAAGATGTCACTGAAGGTCGGGATGTGAGTTTTGAGATTGTAGAGTAGTCAGTCCGCTCTAGAGGGGGAGGATCTACTCCTTTTGAAATCTAGAAAAGACGAACTCCGAAGTGTTAAGACATATACCTAACTAAAGCCTACCATGTGTACAGAAGTGGGAGAGGAGGAAACAGGGATGATGGATTTCTCTATCCCAGCGAAAGTCTTGGGGGACCCGAACCAAACTTAAAAAAAAACCGATGCTTTCGAAGTTTGACACGATAATGACTCGTCTGAACACGAACAACCTATTGACACCAACTTCGACGAGAAGAGAGGAACCGTGACTTATATACTGGAAGCTCATTTAAGTATTCCGATACTGAGCTGATTGGATGTTTTAGTTTTTAAAGATTAACTACCTACATACTTCAGGTAGAGACTCTTTAGGTAACCAGTGGTTACCTCTTCAGAGCTACAAGAATAGCAATCAATATTTCTCGGCAGTGGCTTGCAGGTAGATTGCACATGTTTAACTTGCATAGGAGTTCTCTCCGGTCTGAGAACTTGCCGAAATAATCGCCGACCCTGACCCAAATAATGTCAAGTTAAGAAAAGGAAAAAGGAAAAGGAAAAAAAAAAGAAAGTTGAACGTGGGGCAAAACGTCAAGGTTCTAACGTATCTTATTTGCATTCTTTTGAAACATACCTCAGATATCATCAATAGAAGCTATCTATTATGCTAACGCGGAGGAATGTGTTGTATTGTCTCTTATTGTTCATTGCTTCTGGCTTTCCGCTGATTATTTCAAGTTATTTTAAGTACTCCCATCCCAAACGCATGTCCATATTCGAGGCAACTTGAGATGGTCTATGAGTTGCTGACACGCTCGAACAGGCCAGGACCTAGAAGGCGTAAACTCAATTATTCTTCTTCTCCCAGTTAGGCTAGCTAGTCGCCATCTCCATATGTCGATCACAAGTTGCCAGACAAGCCCTTCCTACTACTGACCATGTTTAGCATGTTTAGCATGTCTAGCATGAGTTCTTGGTGAATTGGGTTTTCGGCTAGTCGCCGAACTCTACCGTTTCACTTCATCATCCATTATTCTCACACTGGAGCTCTTCTCTTATTTGTCAGAATCTCATTCCGGTTGCCCTTACGTGTTTATCATTGGCCTCCTGTTTTCTCTTCCTCGAGGCTGGTAGGGTCTTGTATAATGTGCAGATTGTTTAATACGTTACTACAGGTCGTCGACACCTCTTCATGAATATCATATACGACCTGACCTCGAGGCGGTTCTTTTCCATACCGAGTTCGGTACGGAGATGACCAGAGCTGCAGAATACCCGGCCCTAATGCTCCCTGTCATGTCAGTGATACCGGGGGCAGGAGGAATTGAAGTAATTGTGGCGTACATTATCACTACTTTACGTGTGAATGATAGCGTCGCTTGAGAAATAGAGTTTTCTGTCATTCCGCCGTCTCCGCTTAAAGATTTTATTATGGAGAGCTTCTTTTTAAAGTCAATCGACTTGGGCATTCTCGTCGAAAAGGAAATTGTGGTCCAAACAAATCATGAAGTCGACGGAGACTTGGCCGCGTCCTATCCGCCATCCATCATATCTATTGTTCGTTCTGGATCCCACCTGAGGAGGGGAACTATAACTTCAGAGGCACAGGAGATATCATCGTCTCGTCCTCACAGCAAGATGGTTCCCCGTCCTGACGTCAGGGGGAGGGATATTCCCGAGGAGGGCCTTGCCGAGTTTTTCCGCAGGGAGCCCCCTCCAGGGAATTTCATGTCGATACCCGACGATGTGAGCGTTTACTCAGTCCGTAAGAAATGGGATATGTTTAAGGTCTTTGGAAAAAGGCGGAAGAGTCGCAAGCGTCAACCACCACTTATCAGACTTCCGGATACAGCTATTTCCTCCAGGACTATCACTGGTCATCGATATATCGCTATATCAATCCCTTCTGGGCAATCGCATTCTGAACCAGCTCCTGTGCAGCAACATTCGGAACTAAGGTCTACAGAAACAGATCCCCTCCAGGGAGTTGGCCCAGAACATAACCCACCCTCTGAGCGTCAAAACCAGGTCCCAAGGCCTATAACCGGGGATCGCGAATCACAATCCTCGGCATCGCTGGCACAAAGGTCGTCAAGACACCCTGAAGCATTCACCTTGCTTGCGCCTCCTCCAAGGAAGGTGTCTGTACTTTCAACGGTGCCATCGCAAGAAGAAGGCCGTTCTGCGAAGGGAAAGGAGCCAGATAGGCAGAATAAGCCCCAGAGGAGTATATCCAACAGATTACCGATAAGTCCTCTAGGGACTAGGACGACAACATCTTTTACCGAACGAGAATCCGGGTCTCCTATAAAAAGTACAGAGCGACAGGGTGAAGAAAAGATGAAGGTGCCAGATCTTGGAGGACTCGAAGTTGGCACAGTCCCTAAAATAGTTGAAATACCACCTCAAAAACAGACTGGACACGAACCCGAGCAGAAGCAACCAGCAACTAGCGATGACTCCAAGGCCAAAGATACGTCGAAGAAAGCAGAAAAATCCCCTGGCACCCCTCGTACTCTCTCGATGAACCTATTATCTGCATCGGCTTTACCGGTACGAACTTCTAGCATAAGAGCGGTCACAGCAGCCACAGAGCCTGGCGGGACAGGAAATACTACCACTAGTCGACCGACATTGCTCAGCAGAGCTACCAGTTCGAATAATGGCGGTGGTGGGAATGGAGGCAGAACCGGTCCCCGCGGTTCGTTTACTGAGAGTTTAATGACGATAGAGTCTTCGCCTAAGGTGTTGAAAGCAGAGACAGCCACAGCCTACCAATCCGTCCCTATAGTAGTTCGTCCACCTTCCAGGCCCGAGATCGACTCGCCCCTGAATCTAAACTTCCCCTCTCCACCTACGAATAGAGTCAATCGATCGGTGCAAGCGAATCTTTCATCATCGCCACCCACGGCTGAAGGAACTACGAGTCGTAGGGATCGCGTTAGAGAACGGAAGAAGAGAGATATTGAGAAATTAAAAGCCCAGATGCATCAGCCTCCAGCATCACGCCTTCTTCAAGTCGAGCCACGAGCCGAAGATGCCTGGCCAGAATCTCCTGTACTGGGCCGGTTTAACCAGGACCTCGGGTTGCCACCCTCTCGGCCGTATTTGGCGGAGAAAATGTCAGATATCGGTCCCATCAGGCCTGGCATGCAAATCAAATTACCATACCTATCGCCAGAGGCCGTTGCCAACAAGCGACGCGGGAGGAGCATCAGCGCCCCACTACTAGCCAGTTCGTCGTCTCCGTCATCTCCCATAGAATCACAAAAAGCTCCCTGGGAAGATAGTACGTCTTATTACCGACGAAGAGAGCGGCAGGCGGAACACGAAGAGGCTGCAGCCAGGCGAACCCGATACGCAGCCCATGCGCTGGCGGAACAAAAGGAGACCCAGGAATGGGTGATGCGGCAGAAGCTTCTACAGCGGTACGAGAAATTAAAGGAGAGTCGGACGAAGGATATGGAAAAGCGACTGCGTCGATTAGAGCGGAACGGAGAGGTCCTCATGCAATCTCTAGTTTCCCTAATGGAGACTCTGAATAAGTTGCTGCAGGATCGACAGGTCTTACAACGCAGCGTTTCCTCGGCCTATCCAGCGACGAGGTCCGTCCCACAGCCGCATGCGCACCATCGTAGGTCAAGCGAGGGACGGACTCAATCTTTGAGATCTGCACGAAGCTCTGATAGCCCCCTCGAAACCCTTCGGCCACAACGAGAGCAGAGAGAATCTACCTCGCGAAGGTATCGTCCTCGGAGTTTGCGCCTTCCGGGACATGGGCTTGGTGGCCGAGAGGGTCGGTCGGGCACGGGGAGACGTACTCAGGAGAGCGGAGCAAGGGAAGAAATCGGCGAGATGGACACCCGTGTGCGCCAGTCGACATTAGAAGCACTACAGGCGCAACTGCAGTCTCAGCCTCAAACTCATCATAGCGCCCGAGCTCGTGGGATTTCAAGCTATTCCAGCAGTATAAGCAGCACTCACAGCGGCGAGACAGGTAGCCTCGAGATCATGGAGCCGCTTATGCGCGAGCTCCAGGAGGCAGCGGGATATGGTGTCGAGCGGCGCCAGGGAGGAGAGCGTGCGGACGAAGGCAGGACGCCTCTTGGCGAGAGCGAGGTTTTTAATCTTTTCTAATTTCGGGACATTTGTTGACTTTATACCCTCTCTCCCTTCACAATCTATCTCCTTTGTTTTACCCAACCACGCCCAGGCTTTTTTTTTGTTTTATGTATACGAAGCCTGAGGGCTGCAGTAGCTAGTGCGGGGATAATATATTTCCCTCATCGTCTTCTTACCTCGCTTCTTATTTTGTAATGGGTGGTAGAAGGGGATATTTATCTTCGTGGCCAGGCCATGGCTTACAGAATTGCCAACATACTAGTAGTTGGCTGGCTATTTAATATTGGATTGTACGATCGTTGCTTTGCGCATTTACCAACTGTCATATTATCACTACGCTTTACTGTATTCTTTGAGTAGAATACGGATCCTGTCATCGACAGTTGCTGTACAATATAATCATAGACAAACGCTTACTGAAGCAATCAAATGGAAGTAATTAAGGAATCTTTAATTAAAGATGCGAGGTTGTCCGATATTGAGAGGTAGGCAATGATGTTTCAGCTCGCGTCTGTGCTAGGTACCTCTTCTGACGCCGTGATTGATAATGTGATGTTCCTTGATTCGAAAGCCTTGCCAGAAGGGGTGAAAAGGGGGGCTCTTGGTAGGCGTCTATTGCCTCATTTCGACTTCCAGAATCGCAGAACTAGACGAAAATAGCGTATGCAATTCGTATATGAACGGATATTGTGACCCCAAATAGGATTATATGTGAAAAGTGGTAAAGACAATAGGAACTTAAATGGACAGACATAGAAAATTGATTAGGTTGCCCGCATCTTAAACCATGTATTGAAAGTGATGTAAAAATATCGCCACAAATTGAAAGCACCATATCACAATCATCGCATACTTCACGTATAAAACTAAGTCACAGGAGATCATAGACCAGACCACAGTCTACTTACCTAGGTAGTTTAGCCCTAGTCTTAAGTCGGGCTCATCGTAAACATTTAACGACCTGAGGTCCTAGCCCTGGACTGAGTCTATGAGGGCGACCTCAACTACCTAGTCTAATCCCCTCTATGAAATTGTGTCCTGTATCCCATTGAAGACGTGATACCCGGGTATCAAAAAAGCCGACCGAGACCGCCTAATTGAAGTCCTCGGAGGCAAAAAGAGATTGCGTTATTTACAATAACTAGGAAAACTCAAAGCCATACGCCATGGGAATGCGTTTAGATGCCAATTATTACCTGTGACGCCTTCCCTGCAAATATGAATGTATCCTAGCTATAACTATCATCGAGGTTTATTAGGTTTACGTTTGATGAAAGGATCGGAAGAAGCGGGCTTCTTCCTTGGAGGAAGCGGCTTGGGTGGTGCAGAACCAGATGGACCCTGCTTAGCGTTAGCCGAAGAAAAGACGAAAAGACGTCGTGACGAACCTTAGGTGCGTTCGGAGGTGCAGAGGATGGATTACGCGTTGCTGAAGAGTGCTTTGGAGGAATACCCAGCACGGCCATTGCCGATGGGTCCTGTGGTTGTGGCATTGCTCGAGGAGCACTTGGCGGGGGTCGTGGTTGAGTTTCGCCGGCAACCTGCGTCGTCAAGAGTTAGTAACCTAGGCATTCCTGAATATTTCCATTGGTTTAGGTGATATTACCCTCTTCGGCGTTTTGCCGTCTTCACTACCGTCCCTAGGCCGTTTTTGGCCCGACTGGTGTATCACAGGACGTTCGGAAGAACGAATCATTGTGGCGCTTTCGCCGCGCTCGTTGAGTCCCCCGTATCCTTTTTGCGCTGAACTATCTATTGGAGCACCTTGCCCTTGTCTCTCAATAATAGTGTACGTCTGTGGCAACTGAGGTGTTTGATGTTTCTTTTTAGGTAATCGATTGGAAGGTGTGGCATCTTCCATGATTACATCTTGATCATCAGCCTCTACGGATTTGTTTAGACTGGCATCCGGACCCTCCATTTTCACCTCGTTGGAACCGCTAGTACCGGTGGACTGACGGTCGGGAACTGATGACACCGATGTAGGTGGGATATCGAAGTCAGGAGGCGGTAACTGGACTCCGGGCTTCCTAAGCAAAGAGAGAACATCGCCGGCTGTGTAACGATCTCGAGCCTTAGCGTCTTCAATAAGCTTATTCCAGAACTCTCCCTGAACCAGAGCCCTTGAATCTCCTAAGATAAAAAGCGATGACTTTGCACGGGTTAGACCAACGTTCATACGCCGGATATCCGTCATGAAACCAATACCGCCTGTAGGACTGGCTCGGACACAGGAGAAGATGATGATCTCACACTCGCGACCCTGGAAAGCATCGGTCGTGTTGAACTCGATTTGCTCTTTGACCTGGTCTCCGTATCGGCGAGAAAACCGTTCCCGGAGCTCATATAATTGAGCTTTGTAAGGTGTGATAATTCCGATTTTCCCCTTGAAATCTACTGTTGAGTAGTCTGCTATTAGTCTGTCATACAGCTGCATGGCAACTTTTAACTCTTCCAAGTTGACAAGTGATTGACCTTTACGGCCCTTCTCTTGGATACCTTTTACATCGAAGAAACGATATGGGCCTAACAATGCACTCTGGTGCCACGGTTGATATCGTAGTTTCCTCATATCACCACCGTCTACGAGGCGTCGCTCGTAGAATTCTTGACTGGGGAACAAGCTAATCTCTGGGTGCATACGATATTGCGTATCGAGTAGATGAACATCGTCAGGATGATTACGCTGCATACGGACAAAAAGACTCTGGTCGTATCCGTACCGTGCAGCAGATTGTGAGAGCACTGTCGGTGGAAGCTGCTTTGGATCTCCGACGAGGATACATTTGGAGCAACCGTATTTCAATGGGATTAACGCACTGAGCTCAACACATTGAGCCGCTTCATCAATAATCACTGTCTCGAATTCAACTTGTAGATTCTTGAACATCTCATGTCCGCTACCGCTGAGTGTTGCGCATAAAACTTGAGCTGAGTCAAGAATCTCTTGTTGAATTTGACGCCGTCGGATTTCGCTTTCTCTCGCGGCTGTATTTCCACTATCCTTGTCGGCATCAATCTTTGCACCAATCTGGCCTTGGCGGCGTTTTAGCTCATCGAATTTTCGTTGCAACTGATTAACCTGCGTTCGATCTCCGACAGCCCTCGCTGCTTCTAGCTGTGGTCGTAGTTCAGCCAACTCCGACTTGATCTGACCGGCTTCCTGATGCATCAAATCCCGTGAACTGGGTCCGTTATTCTGGTTTGCAGTACCCTCGACACGGGCCTTGACCATCTCGTCTAGGGTGACGTCTTTTACAGCCGCGTTAATGGCATCAGTACGACCAAGACGCAAGACATTGATCTTATGAAACGAGCCAGTGCTAGATTTGACGCCATCCTTGAGACGTAATACTAACTCGTCAACGGCAGCGTTACTTGGGGCACAGACTAGTAGTTTTTTGGCCATTCCTTTACTACCTGTTGAATTGGCCCCCCCGGGTCGCTTGATAGCCGTGCCACTAGTCGTAGAGAAGCTGCCCGTTAGAAGGGCGCCAACCATGGCTACAATTGTTTTTGTTTTACCCGTTCCCGGTGGACTATATCAAATTAGCTGGACCTCTAGTACAATCATTCGTCAGTCTCTACGCTTACCCTTGGACAAGTGTGAATGCGTCGTTCTCTTTCGCATTGAGAATTGCCTTTGCCTGGCCCGGGTTTAGTTGGTAGTTCTGCATGACCTGATCAATAGCTTCCTGACTAAATTTGAGCATCGGTGAAGGTTTGGCCTCCAACACCTCCGGCATTAAGTCATAATACTGAAGACTTTCCAGAGAAGCATATTCACGTTCAATTGTGGTCATATTCGTAATCTTTACGGCGTATAATTCGGCCTGAGGCATCATAGTGGACAATATAGGACCAGCCCGGCCGCTCAGGCGGTATTGTACTTCCATATTGCCGTTCTTAAACTGGACCCGCCAGATTCGCGCGAGACAATGTAGTTCGTCTGTTGCTTCTAATGGGTTTGAAGCATGGGAGAACAAAACGATATCTCCTTCTGCTAGGAACCTGTCCTTGTTTTCGGTTATAGGCATAGCTGTGCTGACCTCAACAAATTTGTCGACGTTCATCCGATTGACAACCTTAATTCCGAAAGGCTTTGAGGTTGCTTCGTCTTTGGCCGTTACAAAAGACCTCCAAGCTTCGTTGATGAGAAGGGGTAAGAACGTTTCTTTGTACTCCCGCGGGTCTCCATAGGAATCAGAGACCTGAGAGCATTTTATGCCGTTCGGGGGATCATTGCCTTCGTGGAAAATATCCCATTCAAGGATAGCTTGATGTAAAACGTCCATCGGAGGGATCAACCGTGCCCGCATATCTTTTGCAGAACGTTGAATCTTTACCTTCTTCACCGGTAGACGTACATTGGGTCTTACAAATTGCCCACCCTTGGACGCTTTCTGCCCTGCAGCAGACCTGGCCAAGAATTCAGCATCATCATCTGAATCATCTTCGTCTTCAGAGGAAGAGTTGACCATAATTTCGCTTTTCTGAGGCGCGTGATCCTTGCCTTGTACGCCAGAAAGTCCCTGAAGGCCAGACCCTTCGCCGCCGACAAGCGGTTTGGGAGCGCGTAGAGCCTTGGCCCTGGCAATAGCCTCGGCATTTCTCCTTTTCTTTTCTTCCGCTTCTTTCTGGCGCTTTTCACGGATAGCTGCCACGTCGACGACTGGGGGTTTTTTCTCTGCCTGGCGAGCTTTCATCAGATCCAATGTGGCCCGGGTCTTCTCCGAAGAGGAGGTCTTGAGCAGCTCGCGTATATCATCTTTGCTCGATCTGACTGGAATTTTCTCTCTCTGGGAACCAGTTGACCCTGACGTCTCGGGGCTTGACTTCGACCAAGCATCCAGTTTAGTTTGTCGTTTGAGAGGCTCGCTCTTCCTAGCCGAAATAATTTGGATATCGTCTTCTTGATTATCTTCTCCCAGAGCTCTTATTAGCTCAGCACGTTGACGCTCATTCATATTAGTTTGAGTATTATATCTCCCATCCTTATTTTTTATGCAGGTGTTCTTGACGAAAGCGAGAGCCTGCGAAGGCAGCTCCATATCAAATTCCACCAGTCGTCTCATAAGCTTCCCAACAACACTGACGATCACCGTAACAAGATACAAATCTTTCAGACGGAGCATCTTGCAGAGCCCTAAGCAATACTTGCGCGGCTGCTCGAGAATATCCCTCATGGCCTGCTTCTCAGGTTGTTCGCTGTTATCAACCGAAGCGGAATGGGTAGGCTGGGGGCTCAACGCAGAGGCCAGAAGACCATCCTGAGCTAGAAGAGCCTCGGCAAGTTCCATGGCCTCTCGACAGAAATTCTTCATGGTCTCCATATCAATCAACCGACTCCAGTCTTCCGTTTGGGTAAAAGCGTTATCAAGGAAAATCCATTGCGAATTCCACCAATTGCCAAGAACTTCACGTTCCGTATCAGTCAAATCCTTTGAACGAAGTATGCCAGACGTCGGGTCGCAGAGACTGCTAAGTATATCTCTTGAATATCGGATAATATTGAATTGCGGCGACCAAAGGGACATCTTCTCGTTGACATCGTTGACAACTGCTGTGTAGGAAGACAACGCGTGTACAAAGTAGCTTTCCAATAACTTGAGTACGGCGTCCGTTCTTCTTACCTCGCCAGTGACTGTTTTAATAAAAGAAGCTCCAGCTGTGCTTATAACCTCTTCGCCATGAACGAGAGTCGCTACAATAGGTAAAATCGTGGAAGTATCCTGGCAAAGATTCTGAAGCGTGGATTCACTAAAGTCGGCCAATCTTTCAATAACTCGTCCAATGACTTCAGCTGTCTTCTGGAATTCAATATTGAATTCCTTTTTCGTTGGTGATAGAGATTGCCTCTTCAGCGGCCGGAATATCTCCACGGCGATTAACGGACCTGTGGCAACCAACATCGATCTAGCTAGGTCATCTGCGCCGGGTTGGAGAATCTCCAAAAATGCCTCCCAAATCCCTGATGAATTTCGTTTGACCTCCCGCTGAACATGATTATCGCTATTCTGGAGTGCGTTGAATTCCTCGACGGTAATACGGGAATCCAGGGCAAGGGCATACTTAATTACAGATAAACCGACTTGTGACATGGCGGCATTTTGCCGGTCACTGGGTGGGAGTTGGGCTAGTTGGATTATCAGATCTTTGTATTTTAATGTGAGATTTAAAGCCGTATTTGTGTGGATTGTGGAAGAGCCGGCGTGCAACTTATAGCTTGGCGAGACAAATGCTTCTAGAGTAGAGGATAAGGCCTCAACAGCTGCCAGAGTACAAGCCAGCTTCCCTCCAGGCGTCATGTTGGGATCCTGGGCATATCTTTGGAGAAAGTGATGCAAGAGGGAATCACAAGCATCGCTCTTCTGGTGCGTAGGAATTGATTCTACGAAAGGCTTCACCCAAGAAATGGCTGCCGGGCCTTCTAACATCAAGTCGTGCTCTCCAGATTGGGTGAGCAGAGTTCTAAAGGCAGGGCTCCCTAATATTTGTTCGGCAACAGCCGTGTGAGAATAATGACTATATGCGTCCCAAAATGCTTTAGGGGACTTTCGTATAAGAGAACAGAAGGCCTTCAGTAATACTTTCAGAACCTGAACTGAAGTGATCCGAGGCATCTGCGCCAGCATCAAATCGTATATGCTCGGTTGGACGGACATTGCTCGCAGGGAATGGAACACGAGGTTCTCATCAAGCACATTGAGGATATGAAGAAAGCCTTGCCAGAATCGAAGCAAGAATTGGTCAGAGGCATTGATGTCATTCGCTTTCAAGATGGCATTTGCCAGGTTGTCATGAATTGCCCACTCGAAATCTTCGGCGGTAATAGAAGGTTGCCGAGAGAATGTGTGGACAGCGAATCTATTGCGGATCTCATTCTCGTCGAAGAGAAAAAAGGTCATAGTCGGAAGGATTTCGTCCAACTTGAGGATCTTTCGTTTTTGAATAGACTCAAAGACGAAATTGAACTGCTTTCGGTTTTCCGGCAAGCTCAAGTATGGCATGCAGCAAATAGCTTCGTAGAGGGAGATAAGAAGTTCCTCCTTCTCCTCCTTAAGGAATGTACTCTGGCCGGCTACGCCATTATGGGCATTGATGAACTCGGCGGCCGCTTCGAGGCCTTGGGTGATGCGGCTAAAGTCGAATTGGTTCAGGCGGTCTTCCATCTCGGATACGACGCTATCGTCATAAGCCCTGCCCCGTGGATTAGTACGCTCTCCCGAAAATGTAATCGGGAAAGGCCTTACAAGGAAATATCCTTTAGGAAAGATTTACGTCCCTTGTGCCAGTTGCGAACACAAGTTGGACAAAGCCTCAGGAAATTGTTGGTTCGTATCCCAAACTCCTGTCCGAGATCTCCTGCCGAATCCTCGGCTAGTCCTAACACCAATGAACATATATACGTCTGGTTTAACCTCTCTTTGCCTTGCTCAATCCTCTGCTGCTTTTCAGCAGCGCTGATCTTGCTTGGAGCATCGGGATCGTCGTAGATCTCGTCATCGTCGTCGGAGACCTTAGGACAACAGAGGTGGGAATTTTCGGGGAACTCGCGAAAATTGTCGAAAGCGTTCACGAGTACTTTAGGGACAGACATGTTGATATTGAAGCATATCGCTACAGGCCCCTAATCAACGTTATGGACAGGATCTAAAACGTTGACTACTACTTGTTCTCGGGTTTCCGTCCAAACGTTTTAGGAAATCTTGTCTAAAGCTAAATGGCGAAGGGTTAGTTCTCCCTTCATGTAAATAAGATTACGTAGATTGGATTTACATGGGTCGATCGCGCTCGCCTAGAAATAATAATGAAGGGAAGGCGACAAAGGAAAAAGACGTAAATTAAAGGCGAAGGCTAGTACAACAATAACCACACTCTGCTGTACTGGTGGACATAACCTCGCGCGAAGAAAGTTGAAAGGGAGCGATACTGTCGCGTTGAATCGCTAGAGGAAGAGTTAATAAAGTGATATGGCTGGCTTGGCTGGCTTCTGGCGCGTGAAGTTTCAGGGAACCGTGCCAATGTGTGATTATCGATAAGAAACCAATTACGCCAGACAAAGTTAAATCAGCCAAAAGAACGCGCTTTTTACTTCATGGGGGTGGGGGTTAATTAGGTAACTAAAACTTGGCTTACTTAATTCCTTCCTTGGTTGTTGTCTCGTTTGTAAGGACCTGCTTGGTGCTCAAACATTGTGGTTGAAAGATTAAAAGGCTAAACCATAAATTTTGAGCCAAATATCTCTTTTTGAGGAAGGCGCAAATTGTATTCGATTGTTTCTTGCACGTCAGATAGTAAGGTATGATGAATCCATGGAAGGAAGTTCCCTAGGCAGGTACCTAGGTTCAAAGTCCCCAACTTTATTTTCTAGGTACGCAATACACTCACTCATAGGTTAGTAGGTACCCCTATCCACTAACCCATTAGCACGGGAATAGCTTCAATAACACACGGCCCCCTTTACACCACAGTCCTATCACCAAATCACATAAAATATACCATTTAGATAAATTACAATCCCAGTGGATTTAAGTTCAAATCAATATAAGCTCATCGCATTTTTTGCATCTAGCTGCTCAAGTCCTATTCTATCTGAATGCCCATTGCCATTGCTCATATCATGCACCTGCAGCCGTGTTATTTAAATCAATCCCGCCTAAGTCTTCGCGCAGCATAATATTTAGATAAGCAATTCGATTCGATAAAAGCACCCGCCTCACAGTTTGACAAAGACCACAACGCAGCGCATTAGACAGAAGCCATACCGGTGTTGCTAACGATACTATGACTCGACAATAAATTCTTCTTGATCCGCCTTCTCATCTTCCCCCTCGTCTTCTTGTTTGATTTTCTTAGCCGGCCTCGGCTTAGCCTTTGACTGTTTCTTGTCGTAGCGATTAAGGAGGTCCTCCAAAGGGCACTCGGGAAGCAAATCCCAATCTGCTGTCCCCTCGACGGTGCTCGAGCTACACTTGCCGCAGCGTTGGCCGTGTCGGATGAATAATTGGTGCAAGCCATACTTCAGATGATCCGGACAATGGACCTCGAGATGGCTGAAAACATCGGTAATATTGGCATTTTTCGGTACCCACCCAAGCCACTTGGAAAATCTATAGACGTGAGTGTCGACAGCAATGCACGGCATTTGAAAGCAGAAAAGAATGACGCATGCCGCCGTCTTGACGCCAATCCCTGGATATTTCGTGAGTTCTTTTAAGATTTCGTGCTTTGCTAAGCCACGGAGGTGTTCAAGGGAGAGATCATCTTGACCTGTCTCCTGGGCCTTGTTTTGTTCATCTGTCGCCTTCTTGACAAGCGTGTCAGCTTTCGTTTCGCAGCAAGCTTCACGTCGCGTTACATTCTCCCGATATACTGCATCGAGGATACCCTTGATATGCTTGGCCTTGATATGCGCTAGTCCTCCGGAGTGGATTGCGTCAACCAAGTCATTGTAAGTTCCGAGCCTCACATTATTCCAGTTTATGCTCTCTTTTCCGACCCCTTCATTTAATACACCATATTTCTTGGCCAAGGGTACCAAGGTCGTGTCTATGTGCTCAATTCTGGTAGCGCCGCTCAGGAGAGTTCTGAGTAGTCCGTCCAGTACAGAAGGGACCTCACCACATCCCATTACCTCGAGTGAAGGGGCAGAAATCACTTCGGGAGCCTTGACTTCGCCATGCATCTCTGTGAGCAAACTGTGAACTTCTTCGCATTGTTCGTTGCTTGGTGCTAGCCACTCTGGAAAAGGGCTCTCGCCTGCTGGCATCAGACCGTATGGATTGTCCTTTGTTTTCTTGGCTATACTTTTGGAATGACCCTCGTTCGTCGTTGCAGCTTGAATAGCTGTCTGAACTGACTTTAACGAGAAATTCTCAGCGTCAAATCCTTCATCGGTCGCGTCAGGGTTGGTCGTCGTTTCTCGCTTTCGCTTTTTTGACACCTCCTTAACACGTTGCTCACGAGCAATGTGATCCAACACAGCAGGCTCATGATTATCCCCCTCGATTTTTGGCACTTGAGGTACCGGCTTTGGTTTCCTCGGTCGTAACTGTCGCCCGATGTATTTTACAGCGGCCGCGTCATTGCTTATTTTCTTACATTCTTCCCTGACTGCCTTCAACTTCAAGGTAATGTTCTTATTAGTCTCCGGAACCTCGTCTACATCAACTCGTTTTGGAACCTTGATTTTGATAATGGTCTTACGTCTAGTGCTCTGTGACGTGGCCCCATCTTCCGTAGCATTAAGCTTAGTAGATCGGGTCGCTAGGAGGGAATTTTCCGCTGCTCCTGATGTAACCGTTTCAGAAGTAGTGGCTACAGTTGTGGGCGGCAAATCTACGAAAGATGACGACTCGCCGGCAGGGTTCGACTCCGACGGGGGTGGTGACTCGGTGGCAGGAGTTGTTGGAATAGGAGACTGCGTTTCTTGACCTCTAGGTGTTAAGGAAACGCCCATACCATGAGGCAAGACATCCCATCCCCCTTTTACAGGCGCGGGGCGCGCCTTGCGACCACGCCTCGGCATCCTATATAGATACTGGCTATACCGTATATCTATGGGAGTATTGACTATATCGAATAATATGGCCTGTCGAGGTTTACTGGAGAGCAGATTACAGTATTGGCGACGGATATATGGCGAAAGATAGGTATATGGTAGAAGTGGCGATAGATCTAAACTCCCGGAAGTTATAATAAGAGTAACTTGTCAGGTCAGCAGTCAAGTTAACCACAATAGATAGATAGCGAAGATATGAGGGCGACGGGTGGCTAAAGGGTTAAAGAGACGTCGACGTCTAAGTTATAGATGAATACCTAGGTAGTTATTAGGTAGGTAGGTAGTTATAGGTTTGTATTTAAGATACTGGGTCAGTCGTGTCGGGTGATTTAGATAATATTGTTCTCATGGAACAGAATGTGAAAGTCATCTGGTAGGTAGTATGGTTGTATTGAGTGGAGAGTGGACGTTGAACATGGAGAATGAACCTTGAGTCATAGAAGGGGAGCATTAGATTCACCATTAGTAACATCTGCTCTGAAACGAGGTAGTAGCTACTAGATAGGCGCTATTCTAACAATGGAAACAATAGCTTACTAGGAAAGAGCGCCGTAGTTGGCTATGACTACCTTACCTTACCTAAGGTTAGGAGGTACCTACCCGTACAGTGACAGTCAGCACGTGCCTAACTTAAAGCAAGCTGGAACAACAAAGAAGTCACGGCCATACGGCATAGGAACTTAACTAGAGACCATGCTTGAGGCTGTGGAGAACGTTGAATAAAATCTACCTATAAAAAGGAATCTACGTGTATCTATACCCCTTAATTGGATTAGTGAGTTATGACAGTATAACGTTTCGGTAGTATCTGTGTTGTGTTTCTTACTCGGGGTTGTGAGTCCACCCCCTTAAACTCACCACCGTAAAGGGGCCATAATAAATAATAAATGAATAACCAGCCCCTTTAACTTTATTATATTCACAAAACACCAGTTTACATCGCTAACTTGAAGCCTAAACACCGCTCTTCGCAAAACATTAGATGAATGCCACATTTAGGTAAGTTGACAACTTAGATAGTATTACACTGAGGTAGATTGAAAACAACCAGTGCTTGTATTGCATGACTCTCTAGTAATCGAATCTTGCCCAGTTATTCATGCCTCTCACTGGACTGCTAACCCTATCTATCTCTTATGGATAACACGAATTATCATCGCCGCTCAGGCTCGGTGGCTACGTTGTGGAGACTGATATCTTCCCGAATTAAAGGTGAGATAGCGCCATTTCTCAGCTTCTCAACTGACTCCTTATCGCCCTCTGCCGCAGTCGCATGTGGTGTGAAGCCGTTAGTACCGGTCTGACCACCCCCCGTAACTATCGTTGGGCCGCTGCTGGAAATTTGTGCATGCGTAGCATGCTTTCGTTTCGTGCCCCGCACCTCGTTCAAATGCTCAAAGTAACCTTCTGGCACAGGTGTAATATACTTGCCACAGAATACGCCAACCTCAAATTGAGTAGGCCCGTCTGGTTGTGCAAGCTCCGCGCAAGCCGCTTTAAGATCATCAAGATCTTGATATATCACTTCCTCCGCATCGATACCTGCGTCTCAAATTAATAACCCCATTCAAAGCAATGGAAAATATAAGCTAGACGATGTTGATGTCAAAGGGTTAAGTGGGAACATAGTAAATTTCGTGACTTACTCTTGGCAATGGCGAAACGGTCTTTGCCCGAAGCAATTAATTCCGTAGGACTAGCCAAGTCAACTACACACACCTAAGTTAGCAAATTGATCATGGAAAAAAAAAAAAAAAAACCAAACGCAATGAGGAATGGATAACTTACTACCGTAGATGTGCGGTGCGGTAATAGGTGGAGCACAACTCGCAAATATTACTTTCCGCGCGCCTGCCTCTCGTGCCATGGCTACTATCTCCTTGCTAGTCGTTCCTCTTACGATTGAATCATCCACCAGTAGTACACATCGGCCTTCAAACTCGGTTTGGATAGCACTAAGTTTCCTTCTAACACCCTTTTGGCGAGCTCCTTGCTGCGGCATACTATGAATACCTGGTTAGCGATAACCACTTCCACCAAACAGTAAAGAGGGCTCCAATTCATAGGGGCGACAAACATAAATGTTCTGAAAACGTATCGGTTCTTGACAAAGCCTTGGCAGTAAGGCTTGCCCAGCCGTTCGGAAACGCTTGCAGCTGCTGTATTGGACGTCTCGGGTATTGGAATAACGGCATCGATATCTTTAATAGCTTCATCTCCGAGAAGTTCCCGAATCTTATCAGCTAACTTATATCCCATTCTCTGTCGGGAGGCGTGGACGCTGATACCGTCCATTACTACAAGCAGTGTTAGAAAATGACAAGATTTCCAATGGACGAGACCACTGTAAACTAACCAGTATCGGGTCGGGCAAAATAAACCTGCAAAGTAAGCGATCAGCATAATTCCACGTATCAATAAAATAGCCCATGCCATTTTAGTACGAAGGGTATCCGGGCCGACGGGTGCTAATAGAATAGAATATTGACATACATATTCAAATATATCAGGCGAGTAAGCCTTCGGCTTCTGAACCTGATGGAAAACAGGTGTTCGGCCCTTCTGGATGAAGACGGCCTGGCCAGGCAATATATCCCGAATGTTACGAAAACCAAGTTGGCGTAGGGCAATAGATTCAGATGCAAGCATGTAATCTTTTGCTCCCGGAAGGGTTTCCGAGTCTTTCTCTCCAAGAACTAAAGGTCTGATGCCGTAAGAGTCACGGAAGCCTAAAACCCCGAACCCTGCAATCATAGCAGTGCAAGCCCAGCCGCCCTGATTAAATAGTTAGACTTTATCTTAGATGAACCAAAATTTTGGTGTGACGCACCGAACAACGATCGTACATTCGAGCCAAGGCGTCTATGATGCGTTAGTGTCTATTGTATCTCCCAGGGAACATTCTAGATAGCTCAAATGGCAACGAGCGTATGTAACGGAAGTAATCCGGCAGACTTGCAGAACTTACTGAATATGTCGTCCGTGTTGACTCTAGCTTTTCCAGTTTCATTCAGCTCGTTCGCAAACACATTTAACATACTGGACTTATGTGTTAGTCTTGGCTACTTCTGTCTTGTCTTATATACCATCATTTGGTATGGATAAGATTGACTATTGACTTACAGCTCGCTGTCACTATCTGTGTTTATATGTCGGTGGGCGACTGTGTCCAGATGCTCGCGTAACTCGGGGGCATTGATAAGATTTCCATTATGAGCAAACTGTAGCAACTCTAGTCAGTAAGCAACTTCTCTAAGAAAAACCGATCAAGCTCCAACGAGTAAAACAATAAGCATTTTAACTTAGCCAAATTATTGTTACTTGTAGAGAGCATCTACGTCCTCATATAACACAAGTAATATTCATTTCAGCTAAGGGTAGAATATACCCATTATGCCTAAACGAGAGAGTTGCTTCTTGGAGAGATAACTGAAAACCGTCTTACACATATGCCATAAGGACTATTAACGTAGAATCTACTCTTTGTTAACACATACGAATGGTTCGATTAATCTCGTCACGGGATGATACCCGAATCAAGGGAGATTATATGAGCGAAATGAACGGGTGACATTGTAACATACTGTCAACATGTTAGCCTCTATAACTACGAAACCTCAGATGCTTGAATGTGAAGTAAATGTAGCTTTCTTGGCTAGAATATGATATTACTTACCGGTTGCGACTCGGCATTCGACGAAGTGCCTGCAGTTGGGTAACGCAAATCTAAGCGTCAAGGTTTAGTACAAGTCTTGTTGCGAGCGGTGAACCGGATGTTTCAACAAGTCGACTTCGATTGTTAGGATAGGGGTATGGTTCTCGGCAACGGAGGCACCTACGTCCGATACCCATAGAGCCAGGTAAATCTTGAATCCTCATGCCGTCAACGAACACCTTAGCGGCCATTCCGTTACCCTGTTATCCACGTTAGATATCAATAATGTTTTAGGGTAAACCAATAGCTCGGCTTACCTTGCATTGGTATATGCGGCCGCCCGCAGCGCAAGTCGCTATGCCGCAGGCTAATGAAGGTCAGCTTAACCAGTGTCTATCATAGCCCGCTTCTATCTTAATGTCGTGGATCTTTATCGTAGATATTACTAACCATCTTGACCTCTATGTTGCAAGAAGTAAAGCGCTTCATGAAGCGCCACCGCAGCTTTACACGGTGAGTTGGGATCGTCACTGACGTGACCCAAGATTAAACCGAGTACGCCACACATGATTGCGGCTGAGGCTGTGAGGATGGTTATTCCTAGCAGAGGGAATTAGTAGAAGAAACCCCCAGATAACAAATATCATAACGGCTCCCAAAAAGATGGCATAGCAGCATCCGCATAGAGAAACATGAGGGTTAGACTCAATCCATGTTCGCCAGTGCTATGCAGCATCTTGGGAGGAAATGGTAAATGATATGAGATATTGTTCAGAGTATGTTTATCCGCAGCATTGACTAGGCAGTCGAACATTTATAAAGAAAAAACTCATCATCACAATATATACGGCTATCCCCAAGAGTGATGGTCTTATTATAAGTCATAAATGCATCCACATCTATTCTCCTTCTTCCAAAGCTGGATGGAATCTTGAATTGGGAGATGTGTAGGATCAACTGATAACCAAGCCTCTCTATATAAATAAGAGGATCACAAATTGGGAATGCCGTGGATATGATAAAAAGAAAGAATTCAACCGAAACGTACTTTGCTTATCTTGATCCTCTAAGGTGAATGGACGAAAGATCGAGCTGGGTAGGTAGTTAATCGCGGGGCAACGCCACGTAGTCGATCAAGATACTCGTCGTAGTGTTACGCGCAAATTACCGAAACTCGTCCACAAAAGAAACGACGTTTTGAAATTTAAAAAAAAAAGGTCTTGTACTCGTATGAGTTCAAGTTACCCGTCGATAGTATGAGTGTACACCTTTGAATGGAAGTGCAGAAGCACTTGCACTAGAGAAAAAAAGCCGCGCGACCAGCATCGTGATTTAAATCTAGTAATTTTTTTTTTCTTTCCTATCTGGGGAGATGCAAAGGTTTGCGACCAAATGTTGGAGAAAAAAAAAGTGGAGGAACAGTTGCCGCCCTCAAAATGATTGGAGGTACCGGCTGCTAGTTTTTTCCGAACTCTAAGCTCAAGCAGCTACAGGCTCAGGTGCTCCATACCTACCTAGATCCTACCTAAAGCTCATCCAGGGTTCTGGATTTCCCGCCGGCTTGTCGGAGCAATCGGGCGCACCGGAGGGGTTTTGAGGTTCCACTGCGTTAGATCCAAGCCTTTCTCACATGCACGTGGCAGAATGTTGCAATTGAAATTATAAAAAATGGTAGGCTGATTGTTTAGATGACAAATGATCATCTCTCTGTGAGATACAGATGAGATATATCTTACGGTTATTTTGATGTGACTTTGTCTTTTCTCTTTTTATTTTCGGGTTTCTTTTTTACTTTTTTACTGATCAGTTTCATTTATGATGTATAATAAGCATGAGCTAATACATATTGTAAGCAATCTTTTGACTAGGAACTTCCCCATATTAGGAGAAGTGGCAAGGTAAAAAGGCAATAGCGGAGTGCAGGACTAACCGTATAGGGTCATAGTTCATTCCACCAAGTTCCTGAAAGCGCAAGTTTGATTTCAAAACTGCACAGATTAGGTATTTCATCGGATCTGTTCAAAGGTTAATACTCTAATTCTCAGCAATTGCTAATCGCTTTGCAAGCAGAACATTAAACATATTTGTGTGTAAAAGCTCATCCTTGAATTAGAATTTAAGAAGCAAATATATGCCATCTAATGTGATAAAATGCCAATTCATACATATCATACCCTCTTGATATCAGCTATTATCTACAATTACAATACCTATAACTACCTAGATCTAGTAAACGATTAACCTATCAATATTGAAAACTCATTTCTTTTTCTATAATACGAATTCGAACTTCACATTAAGATTTAGTATATGAATACTATCAAAAAAGCCATGTCTAAAACGCTCTCGCATGCCAAAATTACTCCTCATCGATCGGCTGCTCGTGGACACTCGGATCATGGTTGGCTCAACACTTACCACAGCTTTTCGTTCGCCGATTGGTACGACCCTAAGTTTTCACACTTTGGCTCGTTGAGGGTGTTAAACGAAGACCGAGTCAAGCCGAATTCGGGCTTTCCAACACACCCTCATCGCGACTTTGAAATTTTTAGTTACATCATTTCCGGCGAACTGACCCACCGGGATAGCATGCTTCGCAAGGGTGCCGAAGGTGGGCAGTCGGACAAGTTTTATCGGATGCGCCGCGGGGATGTCCAGTTTACTACCGGCGGTACGGGCATTGCGCACTCTGAGCAGAACGAACACGCGAGAGATACGGTCCATTTCCTTCAGATCTGGGCAATTCCGTGGAAAAAGGGACTTACCCCTAGGTACCATACCCGCCATTTTGATGACGAGGACAAACGCAAGGGTTTCGTACCAATTCTGAGCCCCCTCAAGGGTGGTCCGGAGGCTACTTCTGAGCAGGAGAAAGCTGCCGAGCCGACAATTGAGGGGTCCATACCTATTCATGCCGACTTCGTCATGGGAGCCGCTTTAATCCCACCACAGGAAAGATTCGATTGGGTTGTTGGAGCCCGCGCCACAGAAAGCAACAAGAGAAAGGTGTATATTCACGTTCCGATGACGAAAAATGGGCAAACAAAAGTTCGGGTCGATGGCCGAGACGAGATTCTTAACGAAGGCGATGGTGCATTTATTGATGGTGTTAATGCGGGCGACAGGCTGACGGTGGAGAGTGTTGGTGAAGTCGAAGCTGAGGTTGTTGTTCTCGATACAGCATGATTAATAGCATCTAGTAGGTCGTTGATTAAGTTCTATTAAATATTAGTTACCTATATCTTTCTAAGATTTATTGTCCTCTACCGTCAACTAAAAACACCTTTTCATTAAAAGAGAAACACAACTTGCTACTCATTAGCAACAGACATCTGCATTGCGTACCTACCTAGGTACCTAATTAAATAGCGGATGTAAGCAACATTCATTTCATGGGTACAGACGCATGGATGACCTACATACTCGAAGGATTCATTTAAGCTAGGTCGTCGCCCAAGTATAGTGAGGTAAATAGGTACAATGCATGTACGTATGCGCACGTTCAATTCTGCGCAACTGCGCATCGGCTACGGGAGGGGAAACCTATCAGCGATCCTCACCTCATAATAAACAGAATTCCACTTTACGAAGACTCAATTAGATTTGACTTTATAGGTATACATCCATCGTCTGGCGCAAAGTTTTCTGACTTCTTCATAAATTGACATAAACCCATTAATTATGGAATTGGCATTCCCCGGAAAGCCACCGCAATGGCCTGACGGTGGAAGGCAAGAAGTCAACGCCAGTGGTAAGGATGTCGGTGTAGATGCTTCACCCTTAGGACAAGGCCCGGGGGTTTCCCCTACCAGCCCATATTTAATACGCCCGATAAGTAAGTTTCATGAACTTTTCCATATCCTAGTTAAGAAGTATTATAAGGTCAGATCTAACAGTTCCATAGAAAGTAGTACCTATCTAGAAGAACGGAAGGATCTAATAAAACGTAGGGGTAGGTGCTTCATATAGATTACGAAATGCCATAACTATAATAACTCCTACGGAAGATTTGTAGCTAATGAGAATTTATTTTCATGTAGTGCGCTTAGCCTGCCTTACCTGTAGAAAAAGAAAGATTCGATGTGATATAGCAACAAGCCAGTCCTCTTCCTGCACAAACTGTTCACGAACGGGAAGAGCTTGTGAAGTACATCAGGATAGACAGCATGGAGAATCGCTTAAAGAAACGCGGGCCTCGATGGGTTTGCTATCGGAATGCAGTCCCCCGTTACACCCTCTCAGCCTTCCTAGGATAGAACAGAGACGTAGGAGCCGACGGGGCTCTGGAGTACTCCAGGAACGGGACGTCAATGCTAGAAGCGATACGCAATCCATTGGATCTCGACGATCTAATAAGTCCTTCATGTCGGGTATATCGGTTGGCTCGATGAAATCTTGTTTCTCACGCTGTTCGGTACGCTCATCAAGGTCCATTCTATCTCAGAGGTCTCGAATATCAATAAAATCACTCGAATCGCGAAAATCAAGCAGGTCCTTCCAATCTCTTGGAACGGGCGCCAGTACTGGCTCGAGGTAGGGCTTTACAGCGATACTTCATATATCTAGGTAGATAACTGATTGTATACAGCCGGGGTGGACGTAGTCAGAGCGTCTATGGACAATCGTCCCAGGCAATCTATGACTGGGATGATGGGTGGAAGTCCTCACGGTTTCCTCGGCCGCAACCCCTATACACCGTCCCCGCCCTGGTTCATGATGATGGGCTTTACTCATTTTATGGTCCTGTGATTATTGAACCACCTTTTACTGAATTATCTTTGGAATGCACCGCAGATATGCCGCGCCGAAAGTTCATTCTAAAAGCCGCTAGAACTGGGAATGACCAGCTTATAGACTTCCTTACATCCTGTTCTTTGGCGGATGCAGACCAGCCGCCTCTTCCTACGGAAAATGTGTCATTCTCCACGCCCATGCTGGCCGCAATAGGGCAAGATAATACCAGGGTAATCGAGGCCTTGTTGAAGCAGAAAGATTTCAACCCTACACGTCGGTTCTGTGATTTGACATATCATGAAATTGCTGGGAGGCGTCGCGGGCTGGCCTGGGAGGACGAAGTACGCCTTTTGAAGGAAGCTTTCGACAATGCATCCCGGCAACAGAGCAGCAATCCGCAAACCAAAGAGCCAGTTATATTAAGATTAATAACCGATCGCTCATATTCGAACCCCCCGAGTGTCTCTGGAGAAGACATTATTGATGGTGAGTAGCCCTGGTGTATTAATGAAGGTAATTTGAAGAGAGCTAATATCAGTAGGAGGTCCGGGAACTGACTTTTACAACTGCGGCTGGTGTCGATACTCCTTTAGTTGTACTGAGCAGCTAAATTTTCACCGAGAAAGATGCTTTGCTCGCCCATTTTCCACCACTGTTAAGCCGGACCTAACTCGCGAGAAGATCGCTGTGCACTTAAAGCTCCAGTACGTAACTCCATACTATCGTATCCTATCATCTTCTGATATTAAGCGTACCAGATCATCCAGTCTAATCAAACCTATACAAACCCCTCTACAGCCAACGCCTCTAGTTCAGGTTCGTACAATTCGTAGAACACTTAGTGACCCGGGTTTATCAATATCAATCAATAAACCGAGACGTCACTCGACTAAGCCGCTAGACCGTGGCGAGATAGTAGATATGAATATCCCCTGTTTGGGGCTGGCTGGTAACGGCTCAGATGCCATGGATTTGACTAGTAGCTCAACGCTCAGCACCGATAATAATCTTCATGCAGATGGCGGGCTCTCTCGACAGTCAGTCGAAGGCCAGGCTACAGAAATACTAAATCCACCTCGTCTTTTCAAAACTAACTCAATGACCGATTTAAGTTCACCCCAAATGACTGAATCATCAGCGAGGCATGCCTCGGAGGCAACCACTCCATTGACCGTACCTTCTCAAGGTGATTCTGAGATATCGGACTTTTCGATGAATGATGGTAGTGAAGATAGCCACTGCGAGGAAGAGAGTCCCTTTGTTCGGCGGGCGGAGCGAAGGAGAACTTCGCTTCGTGACTTGATGGATGCAGTGTACTCTACATATACCCGTGTCGCGACCCCTGGTGTGGTGGATGGTGGCGAATCTGGTCCATCCGACGTTCCTGGAGGAGAATCAGACTCCACTGGCCCTTCCAACAGTCGACAAAATAAAGATTATAATGCTAAGGGGAAACGCCCTCTTCCAAGAGGAAACGGAAATAATGGGGAGGATGAAGATGGTGATCAGCAGCAACCAAACCGAAGAAAACCGACTACCAACAATGATGGAACCAATCCGACAGAGAGATTCGCTTGCCCATATTACCAACGGAACCGCCATCTCCATCTACCACGTAATTACTCGTTTAAGGGCGCTTGTTACGGTCCTGGATTTAATTCAGTTCATCGAGTGAAGTAGGTTTACCCTAATCAAGAGTGATATGATGCGTGACGGATTTCCAGATTCTAATTAAGAAGTAGGGAACACCTCTACAGGGCACATAGGCTACCACCATACTGTTCTCGATGCAACGCTACATTTGACTCAGATCTTTCTTTGGAGAAGCATACAAGACAGGATCGCCCCTGCGAACTTACAGCCAAACTGCCTAGGGAAGGCATCGATCTTATCACGGAAAAGTTACTTCGAATGCGAAGTAAGGCATTCAGCAGTAAAACGGAAGCAGATAAATGGAGACATGTATACAGTGTACTTTTTCCCGCTGATGATCCTGCAAATCTACCTTCGCCATGTAAGTTCGTTCCCTTCCTGTACAGTCGCCCAGGTTAACCAAGATAGACTACGACAACTATCTCAACACAAGCTCTGTGGAGAGTTCCCCTGAACTCAAGCCAACGGCAAAGAGCTATGACGAATTTCTACAGAGGGAGCTTTTCCGAAGAATATATCGAGTCTTGGAGAATAAGGTCGATGATGCACTAGATTCAGCAGAGAAGAACGTCGTCGACGGACTGAAAAGCCAGTTGGAAGGAATCATTCGTGATGTCCAGACTCAGCTGTACGAGGAATTTCAAACTACTTTTAGGCCAGGGGAGGGGCAAGCCTCTGATGAAAATAACGAGAATGCTTCTCATATGCCTATTTCCGGAATGGACCCGACGCTATTGCTACAAGACGTGTTTCCCCTGAGCTCATTCTCTCCACCTTGGTCAGCCCTCGGCTTAGAACATCAACAAGCGGGCCCAAGCGCCTCGATTCCTCAGCTGCCTAATGAACTGATGGACATATCAAATATTAGCTTTGAACCTTTATCCAGCCCCGTCGAGACCAACCAGAATCATGATTCTGGCATGGCATCTTCGGCGTTATTTACGGTGAAAGCTGCGCACGACTATACTTCAGATTACGCGGAGGATCTCTCATTCAGAGTCGGCCAGGTAATAACAGTCACCAACGACAATGAGGTAGAATGGTATACTGGCGAGTATCTCGACGAGTTTGGTATGAAGAGGTGGGGTATATTCCCCCGAAATCTCGTTGAGAGATACCCCCCTCCCGTGCCGCCGCGCCCAACGAGGGGTTATAATGGGAACGCAGGGCCTGCTTCAGCTACATTTGCTTCTACCTTCCTACCTTCACACACAGCTTGAGATATCTTACGTCTCCGGACCTGAGAACTTAAGATTTAAAACCATTTAACCAACAAAGTTCAAATCAATACACCGGCCATATCAGCAGTACAGATCCCATCTCAATATCATAACAAAGGTATATTCCGGAGAAATACAAGTAGCAAGGGGACATTTTCTAAATGAATGATATGAGAAACGACTTCTCCTTAAGGATACAGGGATTATATAAAAGAAGCCGAACGTACATATGAAAATTAAGAGGATGGCAACTCTTATGCGTTGTATATAACACTCACTGAGACGATTATATGAGACCTTGAATCCACCGTACGTAGAGGCCATGGACACTGTGTTTATTTCTCCAGCATCATTTTCCTCAGCTTCCCCTCTTCGGGCCTGTTGCCTGGGAACGGTGCCTGATAACAATCTGATGCAACGTAGTTTTCGGGCGAGGAGGCGAGTTCACATAAATTGGTTCATGCATATAATCAGCCCTAAGCGCTGTGACCAGAATCGACAAAAGCCGAATCGACAAAAGCCGAGCTGGTGAGTGAATCCACTGTTTGTTGGTTCATCTTACAAATGTCAAATCCCACGCGTCAAGCTAGTGATTCTATCGCATTTCATTTCTTTGATACTTTCTCACACATTAACTAACTTCAACGTGTGAATTTATGCATCGAGTATTAGATGGCGGAATTCAAGTACAATAAATACATGAGGTGAGCCAAGACAACGTCATCAGGACGGAATTAACAGTTGCTGAAAGTTCCATATTGGACATTTCAAATGAAATATGGACGCACCGCGTCACCATCTCTCTAGAATGTTGGTCCTTATATAAATATGGCCGACACTAGGAGGAACCTAGGAGGAGCTTGTTTTCTTAACCTGTCAGAAGGGCGTCAAAAAAGATGCCCCATGCCACTTAGCCTACCTAACCTACTATACTACAACAACTTCAATAAATTGTAAAAAGGTTAAATACGTCTTCCTAACACATGGGCGAAAAATATATTGTTAAAACTATTTAATTCTAATTTTTGATATTAAATTGATTCAAATTTGACTTTTTTACAATTAATTGAAGTTATTGTAGTATAATCGTATATGGACGGCTAGGGGCTAGTGGTGTGGGGCATCTTTTTTGACGCCCTTCTGCCTGTGGAGTTTTGGGCGCTACTGATTAGTCGAGCGTGAGAGAACTCAACTAGGACACCGAACTTCTTTAGCACCAGACCTACCTTATAGGACTACCCCCCTTTAAGGTATGTCGAACAGAATGAAGAACGCTTCGGTAAGATTGCAGCGTTGTGGTTCAGGTGAAGAGGTAAATTGTAATTTATGACAACAACTAAGGGTGAAGACTACTTGACCTACCTACATATTCTACACTGAGAATTTTTGGTCGACGCAACAGCCTTATTCCTTAAGTGTCGTTGTTGGAAGCGATGATCTTTTCCTCTTCACAAAATTCTCCATTAAACGAACTCAATCTAAGCGAGCCTCAAAAATGGTCCGACGAAGAAACGACCCTTCAACCTGGTCTGCCTAGATCTTAATAGATCTCCGCGTGTGGCCGTTCTCTGGCCTATAGGCGGCGCGGCTGCGCCGTAGATATGGATCCAATAGTCCGGCCCTCGCAGCCGGCCAATCGCTATTCCTTGTCAACCCTGTCAAGCACATTTAGGGCCAGTTCTAGGCTGAGCGCTATGCTTGTTCCTGAATTTGGCAACCTTCCCAATTCTGGAAGCGCTGTGTGCTTCTGGTGAGTTGAGACTTATCCAACGATGACTCTTCTGCCTACTATCATGGGTCGCTTCGGCGCGAAGTCCCGTTCGGGACAGCCCAATCTCATTCCATGAGACTTGGGAAATTATTAGGCAGGAGATGAGTAGGTGCCGAGCAGAATTAGGCCTATCTCATGTCTTAAATTTTAGTCACGCATTGTAGGACCTCACTATACTCTAGTGAACGGCTGTCACTATGGAGGATGGAGGATAGTCAACCCCTAACCGGGACGGAAATAGACCGGGTCGAATAGCTATTCTTTTATTCATAACCGTGCTACGGTCTGCCTCTCCTTTCCCTTTCCCTTCTTTCTCATCACCACGTGTCGAGTTGACAAGAAACGGCATATTAGCCAGCCGTGGCAAACACTTTGTTTGCGTCCTTTCGTTGAGTAACTTGACGATCACGTTCATTACGGCCTCGGCCACTTTACGATCTTTACGTATCACATAATCTCTTAATACGTCACCCAAGATGCAGTTAAAGAATTCCGTCTTGGTTGCCGCCCTTTCGGCTTCCTCTGCTTTTGCTACTTACACAAAAGACTATAAGCTTAACGCTTACTGGGTATGATATCGTGCTATCGAACACGTCTCGTATACCTTACTTACTCCTATTTATAGGGACAATCAGGACCTGATACAGATACTCTTGGCAAGCACTGCGAATCTGACAGTATCGACTATGTCACTCTTGGTTTCGTGAACAACTCTCCCGAAAATGGAAATGGAACTGGCTACCCTGGTACTAACTTCGCTGCTCACTGTGCCGCCGAGGTTTATGTCAACAACAACAAGAACTCTAAGCTTCTCAGTTCGTGCTCTTTTATTAAGGATGACATCAAGAAGTGCCAGCAGCTTGGAAAGAAGGTGTTGCTTTCTATTGGAGGAGTATACTCTTCCTCAAGTAACTATACCCTCTCCTCCGTACAGGCTGGTATAGATTTCGCCGACTTCCTGTACCAGGCCTTTGGTCCTTACAAGAGCGGTTACAAGGGACCTCGACCTTTCGATATTAGCAGCACTGAACACACTACCATTGACGGTTTCGATTTTGACATCGAGACCAAGTTCAGTAAGACCTACCCCTTTACTTTTCTCTCCTGACACAGGCCGCGACAATATTCTAGGTCATGCCAGTACGTGCATGCTGTTATGTATAGGTACTAATACGTGTAATTAGGCAACCAGCAGCCATATGTCAACATGGTGAACCATCTTCGCGATCTCATCACCGCTGACCGCAAGAGCATCCTTCTCACTGCTGCTCCCCAATGCCCGCAGTCCACCGAGTATTTCCAGATGAAGACCATCCTTCAGCAGGCCAAGTTCGATAAGATCTGGATTCAGTTCTACAACAACCCCTCTTGCGAGGCCTGGAGTACTGGCTTCAACTACAACGACTGGGAGAGCTTCATCAGCGGCGGCGTTAACAGCGCCGCGGAGCTCTTCATCGGCCTTCCCGGTAGCGCTTCCGCTGTTGGCTTACTCGGAAGTGGTTATATCACGGCTTCGCAGGCTAAGAACCTGATTTGCACGTACAAAAGCAAGAAGCATTTCGGAGGTGCTATGTTGTGGGATGCTTATTATGCTTCCCAGAACAAGAACCTTGCAGGAAAGAACTATTACAACTTGGTTTCCGAGGCGTTGAAGTGTGGTGGCTGTGACGGAGATGTTTGCAGGCCTGCTACAACCAGCAGCTCGGTTACGACTTCGTCTACTACGAGCTCGTCTACCTCGTCCACCTCATCGACTGTCAGCACTACTAGCTCTTCTACTTCCTCCACGGTTAGCACCACGTCTACCTCGAGCTCTGCGTCCAGCACTAGTAGCAGCATCTCTACTTCTAGCTCAGTCTCCACCTCAAGCAGCGCCTCTACCTCAGGCTACATTGCTACTTCAAGCAGCAGCGCTAGCTCCTCTAGCTCAGGTTATCTTGCTACGTCTACCAGCTCCTCAGCAACTAGCTCCTCCAGCACTGCTAGCTCTTCCAGCTCTACTATCTCTACCAGTTCTTCAGCCTCAAGCTCTTCAGCTTCTAGCTCAACAACTAGCAGCAGCAGCAGCAGCAGCAGCGTGTCTTCGACATCGTCTTCTTACGATGTCATCTCCAGTAGCTTAGCATCTGCTAGCGAGACGTGCACTGACAGCACATCATCTTCTAGCATTGCTACTGCTACGGAATCCTCAACTAGCTCGCTGATTACTAGCAGCAGCACTCTTTCAACCATCGCCACCATCACTAGCTCCTCGTACAGCGCCTCGGCTACTTCCTCGGAAGAGGACTGTCCTCCTGATGAGACCTCTAGCTCATTCGCCGAGTCATCCACCTACAGCGCCTCGTCCGGCAGCTACCCTACCGCATCGGTCACTGCTAGTGTTTCCAACACCGTCTCCGAGACTCAGTCCGTGAGCGCAACCTCGTCGCCCTACCCTACCGGCAGCGCTTCTACCGCGGAGTACACGACCAGCACAGTCTACTCTACCACCGTTTACACTGTGACGTCGTGCGCTCCCAGCGTCACTAACTGTCCTGCTAAGGGCAGCGTCGTTACCGAGACGATCGCTCTGTATACCACCGTGTGCCCCGTCACTGAGACCCAGAAGCCGACGCAGACCCCGACCGTCGCCGTCCCCTACACGAGCACCATTTACAGCACGCGTATCGCTACTATCACCAAGTGCCCGCCCAGCGTGACCAACTGCCCCGTCGGCTCCGTCACCACCGAGACCATCGCCATCTCAACCACGATCGTCCCCACCACCGTCGAGACAACGGCCGAGTCCAAGCCTACCACTTCTGTCATCGCGTCGTACCCCGTCGTCGGTGGTGGTAACCAATACCACGAGGCCTCGCCTTCCAAGGACGTGCAGACCGCCGCAGTATCCAGCTACCCCATCGTCAATGCTCCGGCTGTTCCTTCTTCTTCTTCATCCTCGGCCCCGTCCTCGTCCTCTTCTTCCTCCAGCGCCCAGTACGTTTCCACCACCCTGACCGTCGCCATCTACCCCACCGGCAAGGGCGGCTACAACAACGGCAACACCAACGGCACCGTCGCTTCGTCGTACAGTGCTAGCACGGGATACCCTGTCGCACCTACGACTACTTCCGCCGGTAGCGGGTACACCGCCATGGTGTGCAACGGCGCCGGCTGCTCGGTTTCGACTGCGTACCCCACTGCGCCGGTGGTCACTGCTGGCTCCGCAAAGGCTGCTTCTTTGAGCCTTGGCCTGTTGGCTATTGTTGCTCTTGTTCTATAAGAGAAGGAGAAGTGGTTTGCGTGTGGAATGCATATGGATAGGAGAGTGTTGATACGGTTATGTTAATGTGAAATGTAATATGTAATGTACAACTACCTACATATAGCATGCATAACTACCTAGAGAATGATGAGTTGACTGATATACGTTTAAAATTAATATCCTGGCGCGTGATACCTTGGCGAATGGTTATTCTAGTAGGTGCAAACAGTTTGTTACAGAAGTCCTGTATTTCGTTGACTTTAGATATTGGGAGAACTCTTCCTCTCCCTTTCCTCATCCTTTAGATCACAAGCCAGATCTGTTATCCAAGTTTTTCAATAAATAAAATTTCATACGGGAAAAAAAAAAAAAAGTTGTGCGGATATAGATTGAACCGCATGAGTCCTCTGATCAGAAGAAGCAATATTGGGAAAAGGAAGAGCAAAAGTTGAAAACCTAGCAAAAGAAATGCATCAGCCGCGAATCGAACGCGGGGCCCATCGATGGCAACGATGGATTTTACCACTAAACCACTGATGCTGTTATTGCATAACTTCTTGATGGAGTTCTTGGCTGTTTTGTTTAACTATATCCTAAATTACTTAGTGCGATGCTGCTCTTCTTCATTTGAGGACTGACGTAATAACCACCAACCATTCAAAACCCCATCTTACCACCTGTAGTAATTACAACATTTCATAATGCATTAGATAGCCCGGTCTAGTTTCAGAAGAATCAATATATCAATTTGATTGCTTTTCTACACCGTAAGCGACACCTTAATCATTGTCTCTCACATTTTAGCGCTTCCGCTATTTTGAGACCATTTGATACCTCTCTCCTTATTGAGAAAATGGTCGGTAACACCCTTGATCTCGTTCTCACACCAGACGTTGTGTCCCGAAGAGTTCGCAAGCGCGAATCCAAACTCGGACAGAAACTCGGGATCCACGCACCCTACCGCAATATCAATACCGTCACTCGACTCATCGCGCCAGTATAGAAAGCTTCCGCAATTTGCGCAGAATGCGCGCTGGATTCCTGGCGTCGCATAATATTTCTTCAACGTTTCCGTGGATGTCAAGTACTTAAAGCCGTTGAGCGGCGCGGTATGCGCGACGAATATTAGAGCGCCCGTGTTTCGTCGACATTGCGTACATTGACAACTTCCGCTCTAGATTGATTCTAGTTAGTCGTGACGATTTGTTTTTAGCTGCGTTTTCTTGAATGCATTGTCTCCTTATCTGTTTCTGCGTTTGCTATCAACAACTCGGCGATATGACGGTGCAGAATATCGCCTAGATTCATGAGTTCCACGCCGAATCTGACACTTTTAACCATGAAGACCATCACCAGTCCTAATGAGATTTCAAGGCAATATTGTTCTCACTTACTGCTTTCAAAAAATCGTGGTCATTTGGAAAATCGACTTGGTATCTGATGGACCCACAGAGACAGCCACCTGTGATAGACGTAGGCTTGGGGAAATTGTTGACAGATACAGATTCAGACATCTTCTTAAGCCCCTGGCACTCAGTGGGTTCTAGTACAGGTCTATACTCTCAAACAAAGATTTAACTATTGCCTTCTCCGAATCGTAAGCTCCTAGAATGGTTATATATCTATATGAGTATAGAAACCCCCGCTTGTCAAACGCGCCCTGCGGTAGGCCTAATGACGTAGATACATATATTTGAGCAGGGAGATCTGAATGAAAAGGCTGGACTGATTGTTTGATGACGAGATTGTCTTGTCATAGTTTTTATCTCTTTCTGAAACTATCTTCGTAGATATGAATCGCCTTTTGCTTCATATAGAACCGCCGTCTACTTTGATCACTTTGGGTAGTGTGGTGCATCAAGATCCAATTTATCTCTTATCAGTTAAAGGCGCGATTGAGAAGCGTTGCCTCAAATCAACCATATACAACCCATTTTTGATTCAGTAATTCGAACACAATCAAGGAATGCCAAATTTGCCTAGGTCCATAGGTAAGGTAGCTAATTAGCAGCTAATGTGCAGCATTCGTCAGCAACCTTGAGATGATAAAGATGTCGGATAAATCCTTCATAACATCACTCCCTTTGCCCCTAGTTTGACGCTTTGTCAGCTTAGCAACTAGCAGTTTAACTCCGCCAGCCTCTCCCGGATTTCAAGTTAACAAAGAATCCAGGATGGATACCACCGTAATATCACCAACACTAAAATTCGGTGCTTTTACGTCAGCAGTTCTCCTATGTTTACTTGTTTCCCACGGGTTTCCGTGGAGCTTCGCCTTCACCTCTCTATCACAACATTGGAAGATATTTCCAGAATAGGTAACCCTATGGCGGATGGCCCAATGAGAGACACATCTGTACAGGTAGCCACTATGACCAATCAACATATTCATTCTCGTATACATATATATATAGATAGATAGATAGATAGATAGATAGCTATGACAGTGACTTGATTGTGATGAGTAGAATTTGCATAACATCAAGGCAGCTAACAACCGAGAATCGATTTAAAGAGAATTGATTACCATGTATTCTGGAAAGACCTTGTTAGCTTCTGTCTTACTGGCAGCGCCCCTTGTCGAGGCTCAGGCGCCATTGAATGCTGAACAATCGACCGGTTTCAACTCTAGCTTCGCTCTATCAGCCTCACAGATAGAATCTGCAAACCTATCATCGACGACGGCATCAAACATCAATGTCGCTATCAACTTCGACCGCTCCCAACTTGCCAACGGCGGCCCTTCCGAAGATAGTTTCTATGAACTCCCGCCCCTCTCAGGGACTCCAGTCCCCGGTACCCTTCTCAAGGTCCAAGAATTCACAAACGCATCGTCTTTTGTTATTCCGCCAAACACAGCGCTCTCGCGTATCCTATATACTACCACGAACTTCAACGGGACCGTGGTCCCAGCTTCGGCTTTCATCCTCTGGCCCTTCACGCCTAAGAAATTCCAAGCTGATAGCGCGTCCACGAAAGCACCGGCCGTTATATGGACGCACGGCACAGAAGGATTCTTCGCCTCAGCTGGCCCTTCAACGCACAGGGCACTTTGGTACGGCCACGAGGGGCCCTTTACTTTGGCCCTTGCGGGCTATGCTGTCGTGGCGCCCGACTACGCTGGTCTTGGTATCCACAAGTCATGGGATGGCAGCGAGATCCCACACCAGTATCTGATGTCACAAACTTCCGGGCATGATGCCCTCTATGCTTTTCAAGCATCCCTTGAAGCATTTCCCGATACTTTGGACGAGCGGTTCGTGGTTATAGGTCATAGCCAGGGCGGTGGTGTCGCATGGGGCGTTGCCGAAGTGCTTGAAGCCAAAGGCGATGACAAGTTCAAGGAGTTGGTGAAAGGGTACCTCGGTACGATTGCCGTCAGTCCTACGACAAACGCCTTCGTCGGCGAACTTGGTTTCATCTTACCGTGGATTGGCATGATTCTACCTAGTATCTTCCCAGACTTCGATATCAGCACGTGGTTAACTCCACTGGGCATCGCGCGAACGAAGCTCTTGCAAGAAGTCGAGGGCGGGATCGCGGTTTCGACGCAGCTTTTCCTATCGGGCGATAAGATCATCCAGGACGACTATGACAAGACTTGGTACGTCGACGCGTACGGCAAGTTAGCGAATGCGGGGCGCAAAGCCTTTAAAGGGCCCTTACTCGTTATTCACGGGACGGAAGATTATTATATCCCTGAGAATGCCACGGCTGCGACTGTCCAGGCCACGTGCGAGGCCGTTCCTGACGGGGATCTGGAGTACCTAGTTGTTAATGGAACGTGGCACGTACCTACTCTAGATGCCACTAGACAGATCTGGCTCAAGTGGATTGAAGATCGGTTCGAGGGTCGAGCGCTAGAGAAGACTGGGTGTGTGAAGTCTAGTTTAGAAAGCTTTTTACCTTTGGAGCGCTATCAGGCTACGGGAAATTCATTTCCTCAGTTTGCTGGTTCACCGGAGTTCAGTTACCAAGTGCCTCTAGGACTGTGAAAAGGCAAGGCGGGGGAATAAAACTCTAGGCTACCAAGCTACTGCTTTCAAATATGTACCATATATAATCAGGCCGCCTACGATATCATCCGGGATCTCCGCTAAAGCTAGGAAGATATTTAAATAGAAATGTACAACACTAGGTTGTTAGTAGCAAAACGATATGTGAAGGTGGTTTCAACGCAAACGTAGGACATTGTACAGCGTATTTGGGCACTGACACAAATCTAAAAGGGCACGTTATAAACCTTTTCTGAGCTTGTTTATAAGCATGCTAGGTACGTAATGATAACATGTGCCTACTCGGCAGGGAGACACGATCACCGAACCTTGAGGGGTCGACTAACGATATATTTTATTGATATGTTTAAAAAAAATAAAATCAATATTCAGGGAGCCCGACTTTCGGTCTCGAGCCTAAGGCATCCTGGCATTCATTGCACAAGCAGCCTTTCACACTTTTTTTTTTTATCTTCAGGGATTCCGGCTTCCAGATTCGAACCTGAGGCTTCTTATTTTTGGGTGCACGGCTTGTGTTACGATTCGGCTCGCTTAATCGGGATCAAGCAGATGAGACTCTTAATTCTTGAACATTTTACCACCGCGCCAAAGATATATTCTCATATACCTACCTCTAGGTAAGTAGTCTTCTTAGTGCGAAAGGCTATTATATTCTATCTCAGACGATATATGGAAAGATCAGCAAGCGCCCTGACGCAGTGACCACGCTGGACTCTCAACCAAAACCACAGGATTACGTCCCGTTAAAACTGGCTCGCCAGCCTCGAGTCTGACGTCGAGCACGGGCACGTCGCTACTTTCTTCCATACGCCATACCGCCAGTCCAATCCAATTCTCGCCGTTACAATTCAGGATCCCCTCCGGGACTGGGAACTGCGTCTGAGGACCGATATGCCCCACGTATTTGCCGAACTGCCACCCGTTTACGTATAGCTGGATACGCACAGCCCCGCCAGCGACGTTACGGAAGGAGAAATAGAGCGGGATGTCGTATATAGTGGAAGGAAGGTCGAGCGAGAGCGGTGCTGTATAGAATAATACGCCTGGTTTCCCTGGTGTGGAGAAAGGTGATCCTGGGATAAAGGCCCCTTTGGGAGGTCGTGGAAGATGGTAGCCCTGTCTTTCGGCATAAAGACCTCCCTCATTTAGGGGCCCCCGGGTGCGATCGGCGTAGTCCTCGCCTCCGAGGTTACCAGTGAGTTTCCATGAGATAGGTGTGCTGTCGAATATCGAACTGGAGAGACGGTAGTTGAGAATCCCGCGGGGCGCTTTACCGGTGTCGATACCTGGGATGTAATTACCGTCCAGTCCCATGTGATCGACCACAACTGTCAAGACGTACGATGCTCCTTGCAGAAGACTTGGGAGCTCATATGTGGCCTCGTAGTTCGAAGCACTGGAACTTCCAACCCATGATCCTAGAAAGGTTTCATTGAGCCAGACCGAGTGTCCATAAGCAGTGCCACCCTGGGTTTTGATTTTGAAAGACTTCTCGGTGCCCTTGGCAGTAAAATGTCCCCTGAAAAGTAGCACCCCAGCGTTAAAACCGTAATCACTAGCGAAGAGAGACGTGGGTGTCTGTAGAGACTGGTAGGAATTATTTGTTGACTGGTGGTCTGCCGCCAACCACGTAGAATCGTCATAATATGCTTGGATCTCCGGAAGAGAGTCGACGTATGTCCAGGATAATCCAGATAGAGCAGGTATGTCGAGCAATGGAGCTGAGTATGGGACATTGGCCACTATTCTTCCCTCTTCTATCTTGAATTCAGTTATCTTTCCGTTAATCTTGAGAGTCTTGGTACTCTGGGGAGCACCGATAACTTCGATGACTGTTGATCTATTGAAATCTGCAGACAGCGACAATGAGTCGTTCTCAAAAGAGGCAGATCTAACGAGATAAGGCCCATTGACAATTAGCGATGAAGACTTGTTAATCTCAGGTACCCAATAATTATAAGCAGAATTTCGATCTGGGAACATTCTTATCAGCTTCGATCATATGGATGAAAAAAACTGCCTTACCTACCTAGAATATAAATGTGAAGATTATCGATTTGAACAATATGTCTTGCCTCTGGAGTAGGCCAGGCTAAAGTAACGAGATGTTCAGTTCTATTGACTTTAACTGAGTTATCTGGTATGACTGAAGAAGTACCCTCCATTTGCACGGCGAGCTCGTTCATTTCGTTCGCTCCACTATACACCACAAGGACAATTGTGTTTCCGAATTTCTGGTGTGTTAGGATTTCAGCGGTAGAATATAGAAGTTTAAATCCTCGAACATCATAATCGGTAACTATGATCTTTGAATCTCTGCCATGAAGAGTGAGCTCACCAAACAGGGTAGGGATTGATATGTCTCCTTTTAATGTGGGGAGCTTCATCTTATAATTATCCGAAACAGTCCTGGAATAGTCACTATGGCGGACGACGAAGAATGACCCTTGGCCGGCTGAACCATTTCCGGCGAGTCGAGTTACAGTGATGGCAGCGTTATTGGCATACGTCCATACCAGAGCGGCCCCAGGTTCTGCGGTCAGGTAATCCGGTGACACCTTCAACCACTCGGCCTGCAGCTTCAATTCTGAGTACTTCTCTCTCATGAGCGATCGGTCTTCGGATATCGCCTAAGCCAGATTTGAATTAATATTTATTTTCCGAGTGGGAAGAATCACACCTACCGCCCCGTAGTCGTAAGACGTATAGCCTCCAGGGTGTCCAATATTACCCCAATTGGTTCCCCCGAAAATCTAGCAACAGGTCAGCAGAAAGCTGAGAAGGGGCTAATCACGACTAACCATGTATATATTATGAATAGTTGCCCCTGCGGCAAAATTGTTCTTGAAGAAGACGCGTTCGAATTCATGATTGATAAACGCTGCACAATTATCGAATCCTGGACCTCCCCAAGGGTCGTAGGCACCGCCTTGGAACTGGCGATTAGTTCAGTAAGCGTAGATTGATAGCACCAATAATTTAGGAAGCCAACCTCTAAGAGCGAGAAAGGGGTAGACGGACTCTGCAGCTCGTGCGTCTGGTGATAGACTCCCGATAGCGCCAGTGGCGGCCAGGTGGAAGGGTTTCGCTAGATTTATTAACATCGGCGTCGTTAAAAGCGTGGGGTTACTTACACAGTCAAACATAACCGGATAGGCATCGTGTCCCTATCTCTTGTCAGGTTATTTGGTTTAAGGATCTTGTTTAATGCAACTCACGTAGATATCCACTGCACCTAATCCTGTACCTGGAGCGTTAGTCCCCAGTGGTGCCGCGTCGTTGCTAATGAGAGGTACAACGATTCCCGCATTCCGCGCGTGGTCTTCTACATACTGCATATATCTACCGTCGGGGAATGGGATAGAGACGCCGACTGTATATTCATTCTCGGGTTGATATAAGATCACAGGACCACCGTTGGTGATTTGAGCTTTCGCAATAATGGCGCCGATTTGGGAAATATAACTATCTAAATCAGTTGAGAACTTTTTCTATGGTGGCATTAAGACTGACTTGTCTGTAGCCGCCAGGTAGTCGCTATCCGAGGTTCTTAGTTGTCCCTTGATACGTTGAAGCCATCCAGGAAACCCACCGAAGCTTACTTCGGCGTTTATATAGGGTCCCGGTCGCTTTTTCGTTCAGAAAGCTCAATTCAAAGCTAAGGGGAATCACTTACAGCTATAAGATAGATACCAGTCTGAGTTGCAGCGGCGAAGAATTGTTCGTAGGAAAAGACACCTTCTGCTGAGAAGTCACCTGGTTTCCCTTCTAACAGAGCCCAGTTACTGTAGAAAGAGACACAATTAAATCCCAACGCTTTGACTTTCTGGAAAATATCAAGCCATAGGGACGGAACTGGTAGTCTCCAAGGATGGAACTCGCCGCTCATAATCATAACTCTTTCCCCTTTCACATATAATGAATGGCTATCCCAAGTAGTAATATCCTGTACAGATATCTTGGCATCCTCAGTAACTATCATTGGTGTTCCTCCAGTATCCCATGCATAAATCCGAATGGCCCAGAGTAGGATGGTTAAGATACCAAGGAAACGCATGATGCGCAGTCTAGATTTGGTTTGCGATCTTAAAAAGGGTGTCCGGGAGAGACTTTCCGATCCCATACTAGGTATCTTAAATGACGTGCTATAATATTGAGGTAAGACTAAGTTGGTTATCCAATGAATCTAGATGTATGAAGTAGGAATAATGTATTTGGGTATACACCCTGAGATATAAACAGATTCTAGTTGCGTCAAGAGTAGCTCAAAGATCTAGTATTGATCGGATGAGGCGGGGGATAGACGGCCCCCGCGTGTCCCAGGTTTGTTGTTGCTAGGTGGACCGGAGGATCCCGGCGATGCATGAACCCCCTATGTTCTCTCGACAATCACGTGCTACGGCCAACAACCTCTGACACCCATGAGATAGATAATGCGCTTGAATGTTTGAAATGATTATAGGTTAACTTCCGGTTTATATTGAAATGAGAAAGCTCTTGTAATCCCACTCACTGAGTTGCTTAAATTCAACCTTAAAGACAAAGTTAATCCCAACTTAAGTGAGGTAAGTTTTAGCCTTTTTTTTTGTACTCTAGTTAGTTAACAAGAAGTGAACAAGTTACATGTAGGAGAGTCTTCAGAGTGACGCCCGGCTAGCATAGCTAGGAACCCGTAGAGTGAAATCGGCGTTGTTTGATTCTTTAAACCCAGCGCCGTACACAACTGGAAAGGGCGACAGTGGGAGTTGATATGGCCATGCAATTCCAAACTGCTCTATCATGTGCCAACTTGGTTCATTATACTTACAAATTGAAGTAGCTAAGAGATACTAAAACATAATCAATTAACGAGAAAAAGGGAACTCTAAACCCAAAGGAATAGGAACAGGCATCATAGGTATCCCTTGAAAGACGTTTAGATCAAGGGAAACCCGTATACATGTTGGATAGCATCTATTCAAGATGTGTATGGAAACACTCCGCCAAATGCACTTATAGACATAGAAGCCCAAGAGTTGAATGCGTGACAGATAAAGAATGTACACGAAGTTATTTTGTTGTTGACTACCTCTAATGGATAGGCGCCTTGTGTCTTCCCCTTGAACTTCTGGCCCCTCATCTGCCGTAAAAGGGGTCTTCCCATGAGTAGACATGGGGATAACGCCACTTCCCTATCGTATACAAAAACGATTCGGCAGGTGTATAGTCGACGACCCCATCCTTGGTAGTCGCGGTTACAGGCATTCAGCTGCGGGTTTAGAACTTGCTAGAGCTTGCCAGAGGCCCCGAAATTTTCATTGTTTACCTACCTTGCCCTAGAAACCCTCATTAAAACCATCCATACCTATTACAGGTATCTTAAGTAGGCCAGTGTCTACTTTTCATAGCACCAATATTAGCATCTTTGCAGATACCTGGTAAATACCTTCATTCTATAGGTTCCTACTGAGGCTACGCACCTTCCATTCCCACCTCAAGTGATCCATAGAACTGACTTTAGGTAAGTACCTCCTACTATCATAAGTGTCTAGGTACGATCTGCTTGGATTGTGGACCAGTTTGCTAACAACAACATCGACAGGGAAAGCGAAAGTACAGGAAACCGCGTCAACGTCTTCCAAACAAATTTCAGAGCTTCCAGAGCTTCCCGAAGACCTTCCCTCCCCTCCTTTGGAGCAGACTCTCCTCCCACATCTACCTTTACACATACCTAACTCATCGAAAACCAAACTACAGCCCTGGTCTACATTAACCCATTTCACTTACTGCGGCCATCTCTGTCGAGGTAATCCAACCTTGATATTAGGTATCCTCCAAACAAACTGTAAGTTGTTCCTACTTTCGTTATTCTATTTTCACGCCAGCCAAACATCACCCCGGCACGTTCCCGAGCAATGGAAATATTCTATACACACATATGCACACAGAAAATACTGTCTCTTTCCCTTTTTATCCTCCTCTTTCTCAATACTGTCTATCGCACGCTGTCGCTCTTTCTCTGTTCTTGATTCAACGACCCGGTGGTTTCGCCTTGCGTCGAAGCTGCCGTATGAGCCAACGACTTTCCTTCCCTCGATAACCTAACCCATGAACTAAATCACACCAGTCACTCCTCTATACCACCTCGCATATTCCCCTTGTTTGTTTCCTCTACACTCACCCAGGTGGTTTATCAAGACTCCCTACCTATCCACTCCCCTGTCTACTTTCGTCAAACTCCCTTTAGGTACCCCTTCCTGACCAACACATCCCCATTCTCAGCGTTCATTCCTATCTTATTATATCCTTCAATTTAATCGTCGTTCGACCTGCCTAAATAAGTGAGCTGTACTAACTCTAACTCTCTACATAGACTTACTAGAGTGTCTTGACACTATCTGGCTACTGAACCCGGTTACCATGTCTGTCACGAAGTGGACCCCTGGGTCCACTGGCAGAACTCTGACACCGTCAGCTCCTACGTTCATTCCCGTAGATATCAAGGCTAGTAATGAGGTGCTTGATGCCACATTCGTTACACATACTATTCCCGACATCAGCCCTGACTCTGGTGTTGTTGGTCTTTGTGCTGTGCCCCACGAGCGCGCAGGCAAACATGACCTGGGCTGGCATATCGCCGACTTCCTGGCCTTCAAGGCACTTCTTTGTGGCGAGACCCATCCGAAAGCTCAGACCTGGCTTTCCCAGTGTGATATTGCCAGCATGGTAAAGGACAACCCTGACGATTACGCTCATGGTGAAGACCGCCGCTTGGTCAGTGTTGCCGCCGTGGCCTCTTCGTACACTGATGGTTACAGAAATCTCCTGAAACGAGACGATGACATCAAGGTCGAGCCATCTGCTGAAAAGCTTATGGAGGATTTCCTCGCCACTCTTGCACAGAAGTCTAAGATCGCTAAGGAGAATGGTCTTCCTCTAATCATTGTCATCTGCGGTCTTACCACAGCAGAACAGGACGTTTTCTTCGGAGAGACGGATCCTAGAATCCGACTTACAAGTGGAAAAATGCGTGAGGTACTTGAGGACCATACTGAGGTCACCATTATTACTCCTGCTCTGTTTTCCGCAGGCTGGTTGATCAACCCATCCTTTTGTGAGTCACCGGCTAGGAAGGTGTGCGCCTATCGCACAGATTTCCTCGCAAGGCAGTTTGGTGCGATATTTGCGAAGGATTTAGTCGACCACTTCTTAAGTTGGTCATGCCCCTACATCGACTGGGATCAGCTTGGCAACGACGAGAAGGATGGCACATATCCCGGACCGGCAAAACTCTCAAAGGAGCAACAAGATGCCATTGAGGCTTTCAAAGTGAAAATTCACAATGTCCTCGCGGGTCGATTGTCTTCCGGGCACACAAACCACTCCTTCAACTTTGAAGTGGGTAATGATGACTGGCAGAAGTTGGTTGGTCCCCGTAAGCACAAGTCATTGAGCTACTTCAAACAGAAATGGGAGAAACTCGGAGTAAGTATTGGAGCCACGACGAACGAGCCCCGACTTGAGTTTCTCGGGAGCGCATTTGGAGGTAATGAGGCGTCTCAGGAACGACACATCAAGCACATCGTATACGACTCGTTTGCTGCTTGGCCCGGATACTGGGCACTGCCTTTTGGTCGAAGCGCTAGAGCCGCCTTCCACATGTTTATTGGGAATGAGAATCCTGATTACCGCGACTGCCACGAAATCTTCAATATCATGGAACATCGCTCTACATCCGCCGTGGTTGCGGATATGGCCCTGAAGTACTTTGGCATCCCCAGGCCTTACGAAGAACGATGCAGAGATTGGGATGAGTTGAAATGGATCAACGAGTCAACTGACACGACACACCTGGCCGTCAATCGGCTGTTTGGAGAAGTTAGTCAGTACATTCCTGAAGTAAACGTTCCTCCTGGTGTCAACCCGAACCCACTCAGCGTGATCCAGAGACGACTGGAGGTTCCCGCCTCCTATTTATCAGTTGCCATACACAACTACTCTCTCGCTCGTCCTCGTCCCACCCAGACGATAGTGAATCGTATCGCTACCTGTAAGTATATGAAGATATCACCACCGCTGATTGCTGCTGACAAACATCCAGTCTTCCAAGAGGTAAAAACCCGCCAAACTGAACTATTGTTCAAGGATCTCGAAATGTACGAAAAATGCAGTGCTTGGCTGAGCTCAATCAACTTGCCCATTCGTCCTCGAGACCACATCGTCCCCCCTAAGGAGTCGACCGAGGCGGCACAAGAGAGCACGAGCGTTAGCAGCTGGTCTCCTCCAACTTCAGGCATCCAAAAACTAACCTTGGACCCTTTCGTTGCAGTCGAATCACGTGGAGAGGTTTCAGAAGCGGTCTCGCGCCCTCCGTCCAAAGCTGAATCACGACTAGATGCTCTCGCTGATAATCTCCCTTCTGATATGAAGCAACTACTCCCTGATGTTGATATGCAGTTGGGAATTCGGACACTCATGCAAGAAAGAGACAATCTGGTCATCGAGCTTATGAACTCGCCGCCCGAGAAACTCTTGGAAATTCGTGAAAAGATGGCAGAGAATCAGGAGCTCTTGGTGTTCATGGAAAAGCTCGCTCGAGAAAAGGAGACGAAGTCTGAGAAGAGTTCCTATGGATCTGAAAAGAACACTAAGACAGTGTCATCTTCGACCCGACAGGATACCTCTAGTATCCATGATCGCAAGCGTACGCCTCAGCAATCTCGCGCACGAAAGGTCTACACTCCTGACCAAGGATCACGTCGTCACCTCCGCCGTTCTTGGAGAGAGGTAGATGAGGAGGACGAAGCGAGAATCGGTACGGAGGCTCGAAATCTTCCCAAGGAGGTAAAGGAGATGCTCAAGGTGCGCCCAGAATGGCCCCCCCTCAACTCGCCTAAGGAAGCCAAACCATCTCCGTCCACCCAACCGGCTACGAAGAAAGAAAGTGACGTGAAGGCGCAATCTAACGTATGGATTCCTCCTCATCTTCGTGGCCTACCGCACCCAAATATTTAAGGAGGTTAGAGAGGTGATCAGTATGTCTTATATGACTTTCAGAATCACATCTTTGGATGGAAGGGGCAACCTTTCTAGTGTTGCGGGTTTCATATTTCAATGGAGATGGTATTTCAACCTTTTCCACGTTGGAATACGTCTAGCATTTGGTGGTGATAAGCTCCTAGCAACATGACATGATGTTGTTGTGCTATATTTGCGATGGGAGGAGACAAAGGTTTTTAGCCTACACTAGCATTTGCGAATATTAGCAAGAGACTTCATGTTGCCTGCTTAGATTGGCTATCATCACGTATCATGCCGCCATGATGATGATTTGATGTAATAATGATTTGCTACTGCTTTGTTTTCTTTTCTTCGCTCAAGAGGAGCTTTTATCAGATTGCCGTTCACCATTGCCAATGAATAATGAGACAAGCCATAGCAAACGGCATGGTACATAGGAGCTTCTCCAACTCTTGCAAGGGTCTTTCGATGACTTTAATACAAATGATTTCCTGTCTTACTTTGAGCCGTTCGTTGCCTGTAATAAGAAAAGCTTACTATTTTGGTACCAATTGCAAAGCTACGTTACTCTTTAATTTTCTACTAGGGATAGGTCTGCTAGGATCCTATAATAGAAACGAATAACGTATGATAACGTTAAGCTAACCATTAAGTTCCGTAAGAGACCACTTTATAATCACGTAGCATCTTTATTTATATTACTACCACTACTATTATCCGTCTGACTGGCTGCACTGGTTTCGCTGGTACTACTCGGAGCCCTGGAGCCACGTTGGAAGACGAACAACGCCTCGTCTTTGCCTGGGAAGCTCGGCAGCGCGATCTGTACAACCTTGACCCAACCCTCGCCCGCGCGCTCCCGCTCCATATACTCGTCCATACTCATGCCCCGGAAACCCGTGTACCCGTTGTGGTTCTGCGTCCCGACCACGGCGAGCGTGTCTCCGGAGTACGCATCCATCATGCTCCGCGTGAAGCCACCTTCTTCGCCGCCGGCAACGGTGCCACCGACGATGGGGTACACGAGGAGAAGAACCCCTTCTTCGGGGTCGATATCGGGCTTATCATTATTATTGTTGTTGTTGTTATTCTTGACCGAGGATTTATTCTTACGCCGCCTCTTGCGCAGCCACTCTGCGCCGTCGGCGATCACGGTGTCGGAAACCCAGTTCACGCGCCAGGCGCTCTGGGCGCTGTCCACGGGCACAGCACGGACTCCGTATTGTCGCAGCATGAAGCTCCAGTACCCTCCGCCGGACCCGAGGTCCAGGACCTCACGGCCCGCGGCGAGAACGCGCAGGATCGAGAGCGCTTCGTGGCTAGGACAGGCGCATCCGAAGTGGTGCATGAGAACGGGCAGGACGTGGTGCGAGCGGTTGCCTGCTAAGGTCGCGGATACGCTGGGCCCGGCCCATTCGAGGTTGCGGCAGCTCCAGTTTAAGAACGTTAGGTAGGGGTTCGGCGGGACATTGTTATTATTATTGTTGTTGTTGTTTTTGCTCTTGCTTTTGTTCTGCTTCGGGATGGTGAGCTGCGACGCGAGCGCCGGGTGCAGGTACCGCTTCGACTGCAGGTAGCCGGCGATCTCGGCGCGTAGGCTACCTTTCTTGGCATTGGAAAGGAAGGTCTTGAGGGCGGCGGGAGTAGAAGTGCTAGGGTCGAAGATGGAGAGATAGGCGTCGATATCCTGGCGCGGAGGCGGTGGGAGAGCTCTTAATTTCGTTGAAGATTGCGAGGTTTGCTCGGATTTCTCGTCGTCTTCGCTAGAAGGTTTGGGCTCAAAGTACCAGGCGTGGAAAGCATTTTGTCGTCCGAGCGAGACGATATGTTGGACTTCGGCGAGGGTAACGCTAACTATGGCGTGATAAACATAGGAATCACGGCGGGGATGGGGTAGCGAGAAGGAGGCGATAATAGCGGATTGGAAATCATCGCTTCTAAGAAGCGCTTCGACGCGCTCGTGTAGCGCCGTGTCAGCCACATATGTCGTCGGGTTCCAGGACGACGCGCCTTCGCAGTACGTGAAAGCCTTGCTCGGCGCCATTTCCGCTGGAGTTACACTTCCAGGTATATTTTTATTTTTATTTTTATTTTTATTAACGTGCCTGGCGTATCTAGCGCCTGGATATAAAAAAAGGGAGAAGCTATTTAGTGACCGGAGCGGGGTCCTGGCTAGATGGCGAGATGGCGTTGGACGATATCAGGGATTCCCCGCAATCAGGGGCTTTTTTACAGGGTAAGCTCTTCTCCTATTTTTGGAGAAAAAGGCCCGCCGTATTCCCCTGCGTTCCCCCTTACTCTATGCCAATATATAAAATGGGACGGCGAGTCCGTCATGAGGCAGCGATGGTGACGGTCATGCATGGGAAACGTTATCGAGGAATCGAAAAGGGACTGTACTACCAAGCCTCATTTTCATAAAGAGCAGTACTTGTCATAATATGTACAATAAGTGAAGCGTGTGTTAGGTTCGGCAATATGGAACTCATATGTTATTAAATCTTGTCCAACTCGGAGCTTACAAATATATAAGTTAGGTACGTATTATGAGTACATGTATTCTTACCATAGGGACACTTTTCTAATGCTTCAATTCTACCATTAGATCCTGTTTCATAATGGGCCGGTCCCTTGGCCTTGGGTGCTCATGTTCGCAAAGTAACGCAACGGAGAAATAGACAGAATGTAGGGCAGATTTATAGATGCAGCTCTTGTATCCTTCCAAGTTTGCTCAACCTATAATTCACCCAGGTCTTGCATTATCATAATCTCCGCGATCCTTCCCAAGGATAGACTTATAAGTTTTACATATCAAAATATAACTCAATGATATCTAGTCTAATTAGAACGATTTCACCATGAAGTCCATTGAAGCAGTAGATTACCTACCTAGGTAGGTACTAGTTAGAGGCCCGAGGTAAAGGTTCCTAGTAGGTAGTTCCAGCAATGTATTCCTAGTCGCTCAATTCATCCAGAGCTATAAAGTGACAAGGCAAAGTTCGCATTATTCCCGAACTTACCTCCGTCGTGTTCAACCCGGCATGTAATTAATCATGATGACAGAGCACGAGATTTCGTAGACTACGGCTGTATGGTGCCGGGAGGTAACCACTCATTGGACAGTCTCTGGGTCCCTGAAGGGGGAAGATGTTTTGGGATGTTGTCATCTCGGAGAAATATATGCAGTTGCCCACCATAGCCAATTACTTCCTTCAGGTTCCTGTATATACCTGTTCCATCAACTGTTTGTTTCAGTTTGCAGCAAACTATGAAGCCTCGGCTCGTGATATCACTTTGCCAATCGCCTAATTCATGTCTTCTTACGGACGGAACGAGACACAAAGCCCGAATCACCAAGTACAAGGGCCAATAACTATTGGAACCGAACATAAGCATCCGGGAATGATATTACTTTTCTCTCATAGGTATATTTTCATTACAAATCCATCTTATATATTCTTCAAGACTAACACGACTAGGTACTTACTTCCAAGGCGGATTACACATGGACCCGAGCAGAAAACCGCAATGCTGTTTTAGGAGTGAGCGGGGTGGTAGTTGAGTTGTCTATCCGAACCCCTGGCCCCTGATTGATGGGACAAACTGGGGATGAATACCGCCTGTATGTATTTATAAGAGGCATATAATACTAAACATATCTAGACATCATAGAGATAAGCGAGCCTATAAAATTGAATACCTAATTGAATCTATGTTCATGACTAATGCTCGGTGCCAAATATAAAGGTAGAGTAGAGTTGGATACCTGTTACTATTCAAGATGTTTTGTTGATTCCTTATTGTACGTATTCACCCGCCGATTGAGCTCTCCAGGCGAGCTGCCGTGTATCGGTATTGCAACCCTCATTACGCGGGTACCTTTGTCATCCAGACTACCTATTCACAACTTCTGGTGCTCATGCGGGCATCCGTACTTGATGCTACCAATCTCTTTAATAGCCACATTGGAATAATTGTATTCCAGCTGCCATTCACCTTGTGATACGACTTCTGTGGCTACGCAAAGAAGAGCAAGCCCTGCCGGCGCCAATGGAAAACCAAGAGTGTTTCTCTATTTTCTTTCAATAATGTTAGTCGAGCCAGTCCGATAACTTCAGGACCAGATGCATACGCGCATGGCTGCTTGGATGTCTCAGATCACTACCCATCACCTGACTCATGACATATAACGACAAGTCTCAATCTATTTAGACATCTAATTACATCTTTGTTGACCATGGCAGACATCGGTCGTGGCTCAACTGTTTTCGTTCCCCCAAAGCTTCAATATCAAGCCTACACCCATCTTAATCTTAATCCGAGTATATCGCATTATACTTCGAAAGACTTCTCGCCGGCCCCAACTCAGGAAGACGCAAGAAGTACTACGCCAATTATCCAACCTCGTCCCCAAATTATTAATATTGGGGGAGGAACTCCTCTTGGCAACGCCAATACTATATTCTCTCAAGATCGATCAACTGAATATCCCCGCCCGCCTCCGACCTACCATACTCGGTTCAATGGATTTCCGTTAAAATTAAACTACAACTTACAATTAGTACCTCCAAGACCCCATGATGCTGAAAAGTCCTCAGTGTTCCGCGCAGCGAATGAGAGTTCCAGTACAGATGTCTACCCTGTGCGGACGCCACAAACATCGCCTATGGCGTCACAAGGTGAGAATAATGCGTATGTAGATACGCAGGGTCTATTCAATGATACCCAGCAACTAGAAGGCAACACCGAAACAGGGGACCAAGTCGAAGCTAGAGCGACCGTGCCGGTTGATGAACCCGCTACTGATGCCGGATACGAATCAGATTCGGCAACAACAGTATCTACCTCAGTATCTTCAAGCATATGGGACTTTTCGTTTGAAAATGGTAGAAGATATCATAAGTTCAGGGAAGGTCGGTATAACTTCCCAAATGACGATATCGAGCAGGAACGAGAGGATATGAAGCATGCTATGGTAAAGTTGTTATGCCAAGAACTGCACTTCGCGCCTATAGGAGACAATCCCCACGAGATACTCGACGTGGGAACAGGTACTGGAATCTGGGCGATTGAGAGTAAGCCGTCCTCTCCTACCTACATGATCGTTCAATCAAAAAGTACTGACTTGTCAAGTGGGCGATGCTTATCCTAGCGCAAACGTTCTTGGTGTAGACCTAAGCCCTATTCAACCGCAATGGGTACCCCCTAACGTCCGATTTATGGTCGACGATGTAGAAAGCGAGTGGCTTCATCCGCCCAATCACTTTGACTATATACATTCTCGACACACAATCATGGCTATAAAAGACTGGGAGCAATTACTAAGGACATCCTACGAGTGAGTCTTGTTTCCTTTCTCAAAAAATAAAACCCCCGTTTAGAGTAACGAGTTGGAGTTAAGTGCTGTGTGCTTAGGCATTTGAAACCCGGAGGTTGGTTGGAGCTTCAAGAAATCTACCATTTCCCCATGAGTAGCAACAATACCCTGGAGGAGGATCACCCAGTCGCTCAGTATTGGAAATACGTGGACGAGGGGCTTGAAAGCCTCGGTGTTAACTTCAGGTTTTCGGACGAAGGTCGGATAGCCGCTTTGATGCGACAGTGCGGATATATCAACGTAACCGAACGCGTCTTCCACGTACCCATCGGTACATGGCCGAAAAACAAGATCCTGAAGAGCGTAGGACTATATTGGAAGACCATCCTTCTAGATGGTATTCAAGCCATCGCACTCGGTCCGATGACTAGAGGTCTCCAGTGGAGAAGAGAGCAGGTCGAGACCTTTCTGGTGTCAGTGCGGAAGGGGTATCATGACAACTCATTGCTGTTGTACATGCCGCTTGTCTGCGTTTACGGCCAGAAACCTGGAGGCCAGTAACCAGAGTACTACTGCTCTCTCGGGAAGTAATTAGGAGACGGAGGACAGGCATAACGAAACCCAAAGGAGAATGTAATTGGGAGGAAGAGGGGGGGATATTGAGATTGACTACGGTATTGACCGATACTAGCTTGGTTCAATTTAGACGTTTGACCACCCTTGCTCGCAGGAGCTGTTATCATTGGAGAATAGCATGATCCATAGCCGGAATAGGAAACATCTTTCACATTTTTCATATACTGTATACATGATGTGCTCCGCTATGTAATTCCCATCCAGCCTCAAACTACTTGGTAAGTACGATACATAATGTTGTCCACAACTCTCAAAGTAGTATGAAGGAATAGACAGCTTCGTGAATATAATGTATACACCTGTATATATTAGTTATGGGTGGGGAAGTATACATTGAAATAACACAGCAAATAATCATCATTATATCTAGGTAACTAGCAGATGATATACGATGAAATAAAAATAGGAAGCTCAACTTTAGGCTAGGTGTACATTTTACTTAACTACATGTTACTTTTACAAACGGTATACATTAGGTGAGTATATTTTTATCACATGCGATGCAAGTTACATATTATCATATATGCCTATCAGGGGTAACACCCGATGGCGTCGGAAACCTGTCAAACGAACTTTTCCTCCATTTTTAGTCTACACACGCGCGACGTACACACGGAGAATGCAACGTTCTTCTCTTAGAATACCTCATCGCCGACATTATATCATATTTCACTCCGATTAAGTTCTTACTTCCACCACCGCGACCATAGATCACCAAGATCTTGGGGATCCCTCTTGTTTGCCAGATTTTCTAGCTGGGTACAGACAGCTACGGGACACCTGGGTGCCGTGCGCCCGAAGCAATCAAAACCGCGCCTTGGGCCCCGAGCCATGATTCGTCACCGCGTGTAGATGTAGGTACCCCAAGTCCCGTGGCATTTCGCCTATCCGGATCCAGAATCGCCGATAGCATTACCATCCCATACACAGGTGCACTGTGAGCTTTTCCTCCCCCAAAACGAGCCCCGTGCAGCAACGGCCGCTGTCACGTTAAGCAAGTAACCGCGCACATACGCACAGTTGCCGCTGCTGATGATAGAACGCGAGTAAATATCACGCGGATTTGCGAGCGGCAACAAGAAAAAGGAGCAAACAACGCTTCATCGCCTTCCGCCCCTCCTCTATTCCAGGCCAAACCGGGCGGGATACGGGGAGAGGATCCCGAATGAGGGATAAAACGTGGACAGAAAAGTTACCAAAGACACAGATGATGGAATGACATATTCAACCCCTCCAGCATCTAACCCATCTCCCATGGCTCTAGGTCTCGAACGATATTCCACAACATACCTACGAGGTGGTAGAATATTGGTATCTGCTGTGCGACTTATCTGCGAACAGCAGACTTGGTGATAGTTGGACATAATAGAGTTCTACGGGTACAGCGTGTGTATATTCTTGGCATACGTACTCACATCCTGCTAGAAGGGGATCTTGGTCTTTAAAGTATCGCAGTATCCCGCCTTGCGAGGGGACAATGGTCAGTGGCTGCATTATGGGCGTGACAAATCCTAACGGCCTCATTGTAGCCAATCAAGTAGCCAGCGCCAGCGCCACTCATATGATATGGCCCCTTTTTTAAGAAGAAGCTACTTTTAGCTACCCTAACATCTATTGATCTATTGATTAAGTAATTTACTTAACACATCGCTCTCCAAAAGCCTGATATTGCAGTAGCCTTTGATAGGCAAGATCTTCTTGTCCTAATTATTTTAGATTGCTGATAACTAGCGTTTTTATGCTTCACGAAGATATTTTCCTGAAGCACAAGCTTTCCAATTGGGAAGAATCACGAAAACTTGAAAATGAACTAGGCCGCTTAATATAGACTCAAGCGGTGCTACAATCAGATACCGGAACCACGGCTCAAAGATCGCATTATATCTACCAGTAGCTTAGAATACAATTATAATAGCTTTGAATTCCTTTTCACCTTTTCCACGACCCGTTCCATGTAAATGAAGATTTATCCAATTAGTCCATTTTCCCGACCCATCTATGGGGGCAGTTTCGCGTTCCCAGAGTGTAACATATTTTACACGTAAAGGACAGCTTATAGGATAACTTCCGTCAGATAGCTAGATAATCCAGAAAGGATATCCGGTTATAACTAGCAATTAGACAGATAGCCCAATGTTCATTTTTCAGATGCCCCTTATAGTAAGAGTAGGCAGGTACCTGATTGCGACGAAGTTGTCGCAATACCAGTTTACTTTGCGGTTATGGTAATGGTAACCAAGCTGCTACTTGAAGAGGTCAGTTTAGTTATTGGGTGTGTAGCTTAGATGTCGAATAATGGTCTGTCTCCCAGGTAGTTGTATGAAGTATACTGCCATTGGCGACGTAGTTGGTACCTTTCAAGTCCAGTCAAGATGAAAGCGCATACATACATTCCAGAACGACTGAAGAACCCTTGACACTGCTTTCTAAATATATCATATTAGGACTTATACTTACTTTTACTAAAGTATTGTCTCGCGATCCGGTACGTTGCCTAGAATCGTAAGTCGAAGTAAGCAGTTGCGTCTTAGTGGCTGTATACTTGGAACCCTACGAATCCCTAAGCTGATCTCTTGACTCCCCGGATGAGATCTAATCGCCAGACAAGATCAATTTAACTCGAGCCCAGCTAGGGTAACCGTCTCTCATTGTAGTGTTCGAATACAGATAGTTTCTTTGGGATGTGAATCCGCGGTATCGGTGCTGCTGTGGTCATTATGTAACGCAGCCCAGTGCTGACCATTGCTGTCACTCATCCAGATGAAGCTATCTAACTTCGCCTTTTCTCTTGTGGAACCTTTTGCACGTTATATCCAGTCAAAAGATTGCCGATCTGGGTCCAATGGGCTTCGAAGTCCAAGTGATAATCATTAACAGCTCACCTTCAACAGTATGGGCCAATAAGGACAGCAGGGCGGGCGGCCTGATACGTACTAAGCTTATATGTGCAGGTTGGGACTAGCATAGTTCAGCTTTATATGATATATGTGAGCTCGACGGCTCCATTTCAGACTCTAGGACAAGGTGTACGGAGAATGGATCTCACAAGATTAACCATCTACCTAGGTGGCTTTATTGCTTTACTTCTCGAGGAATCGTCTTCAAATACTTATTAACAACTACATAGCTTCAAAAACCACATAAAATCCATCTTCAACTACAGGTGAGCCAGGTAGAAGCAACACACGAATCTAGACAAGTTTACAAACGTACAGGGGTTACAGCCCACTGCAGTGCAGACACCCGGGCAAGAAAAGGATAACTGCAGCTAAACTGCCCACAGCAGGCCCGCACGACGGCCGAACAACACATACAACCAGCCAGAAAGGGTAGTTACATAACGAAATCTACACTTGGGCTCAATTTTCCTCAGGCTTTCCAGGTAGTCGGGATTCCGATCGCTCTAGTTGTTGGGAACCGAGTCATTGGGTCCCTATACCTTAAGACATGTCGTGTTATACAAATGTAGAAGAAAGGTAATCGCCGTCTAGGAGCTGCGTGTCTCTCGCGATCCTACCTCGTTTGACGGGCTCCTCCAATCTTTTACCACTACGGAGACAATACACGCGCACGCAGATTTTCTCGCCCTCGTCTCCCCGGCTGCTTGTACCGGAATTCAATGATAACCACCGTTCTTTTCACATGTCTGCTGTGTCACACACCACAAGCGAGCGCCTCCTGGACCCAAGACCAAGTCACCGGTAGCTGTCAACCAGTCCTCTGGTCCGGAAGATCCCTGGAGTTGTCTTATCTTAATTGTGACTAGTTATTTCAGTACATATATCTATCTCATTTGGAGGCTCCTACTGATTTGGGAAGGTATTATATCTAACGTCAAACCTTGAACCTGGTGATATCGATTCCGTCTATAGGTGGCTTTTCCTCTCGCCCACAGAGCCAACGAACTTGTTTGCCGTCTCATAGAAAGAGGGGAAGTCAAAGAGTTCCTACATACCTAGGTATGCTGCACCTATCATATTAGCTCACTCGCTGCGGGGATTCGTTTGAGGTCAACATGTATACCGTATCCGAGAAGAGAAAACCCCTTCATGGAAATGGTACGAGGGGGGTCAAAAGAGGACGCAAGGAAGAGAGCAGGCTCAAGCCAATGAGAATACTAACATTCCTATTAGCAGGGTGTATGGATCTTCTAGTTTAACTTCATTTGCATAAGGCCTTCGAATCTTGGCACTATTTGTCTCGCATAATAAGCACCTCTCAGAAGTAATACGATATCAATGGTCCCGGTCTGTTTCCCTCTTCCAAGCTAAGTTCTGGGGTTCGTTTACACAGCATCAACACGACACTACTCCGACTTATAATGACCCCTGAGTCTATAAACGACTAAATATTTCTGCTCTGTGTGGCTCAAGCTCGTTTTCCAAGTTTTCATATTCACCTGTCCTATATTGCCAATAATACAGCATTTCGTACTCCTGGTTGTGTATAATTTCTTCCTTTTTTCTCCGTTGAGCCTATCACGGCCCCATGTCTTATACTTGTTCCTATACATAAAGTAGTTACGTTCACGTTGGCGGTTTACTTTACTTCCGTTGCAACTCTTGGCAGATTAGGCAGGACTTATTATCACAACTGTTGTCGTCGTTATCACCTGCGAGCCAAAATGTTTTGGCTAAGATTGGCAGCCTGGCTCCACCAAACTTCACCCATGGCAACCACCTCAAATACGGAGCAAAAAAGACAGACTGCTAGACACACACTTGAACTGCCAGCTGGTTCACCAGAAAGTAAACATTACAAGCAGAAGCTCCAGAGGGAAGGACCTAACCACAACAACAATACTCGAGTTACGAATCCCCAAAGAAAGGACAATACTCTTCCCACGATGGCGTCGTCGAAGATGATTGCGCTCGCGCAGAAAATCACCTCCGAGACAGAGAAAGTAGAGACTTACTTTAAAGTCAACGGCCTAGTAACTCCAAGCTTCGACGCGGATGCGCCCGGTGATTTTCCTATCATGCCGGACGACATTTCCCGAAGTCGCAGAGAGGTCATTCACGCTACACAGGAGCTGCATGATCTCATGGTCGGTCCCCGCGAGTCGGTTCGATGGATGGCTTGGGATGTAAGTATCTCTCGTCCTTCCTGATTCCCATAATCGTTTGATACAATATAGATACCTGCCTAAGATATATCATTAACCTAGCAAAATAGTTCATGAACACCCAGAGTCTACAGCTTCTCAATCACTTTGAGCTCGGTATGTCAACTATGGCCATGTTTTTACATGTAAGATGCTAACAATACATCCCAGCGACACTTGTGCCCCTTGACGGTTCTATCACGCTCTCAGAGCTCCAAGCCAAGACGTCTCTTGACCCGATTAACCTTGCCCGCGTGCTACGACATGCTATGACGAACCATGTTTTTCAAGAACTGAAGCCGGGCGTGATTGCGCATACAGCTGCATCAAGACTTCTAGCCGAGGATCAGGAATTACAATCCTGGGTCATATTCAACACCGAGGGAGTCTACCCGGCATCCGCGCAGGTGATCAATGCTCTGAAGGCCTATCCCGAAGCGACAAGCCTTACTCACACCGGATTCAACTTCGCCTTCAATACAGTTAACCTGGAACCTATGTTCGTCACGATCGGAAAGGATCCCAAGCGCGCCAAACACATGGCACAGGCAATGAGCAGCCTTACGGGAGGTGAAGGATACGAACTATGGTTCCTATCGGAGGGTTGCGACCTGACGGATGTGAATGCCCGCGGCGGAACTATGGTCGACGTAGGGGGTAGTCATGGCTTCGTAGACGTGCATCTAGCTAAGGTATACAACAACATCAAGTTCGTGGTACAGGACCTCCCCAGCACCGTCGAGAGCGCGCCAAAGCCCATATGTGCAGACGCTAAACTCAGTAAGCGCATCTCGTTCATGGCGCACGACTTCTTTAAAGAGCAACCAGTCCACGGCGCCGATGTATACTTCTTCCGCTGGATCATGCACAACTATTCGACACCCTACGCCGTCCAGATCCTCCGTAACCTGATTCCCGCACTGAAACCTGGCGCTAGAATCATCATCAATGACCATTGCCTTCGGGAGCCTGGTACGGAGAACCCTTGGGACGAGCGCCTAATAAGAAGCATGGACCTTGTCATGCTGAGCTTGCTGAACGCGCAGGAGCGTGGGGAGGAAGACTTCAAACAACTATTCGAGATGGCCGGGGATGGTTTCGTTTTCAAAGTAAGTTTCCTACTTTCTTCAAAATCAAAGACTACCTTAATATTCTAACTCATGGCCAAAGGGTGTCACCAGACCGAAGGGCTGCCGCATGAGTATTATCGAGGCAGTCTGGAAGCCGGACCAAGTTGACCAGACGGTGGCAACAAAGAGTCTCTCTGAGCTTACACTCACGTAGAAGCGGTATGTGCGGGTGGAATTGCCGAGATACGAGGGCTGCTCATCTCGAGGCGTGAGCGGTCGAGCGGTCTAGTCTGCAAGCAAGTGTTACTTAGAGAGTCGATACGGCGGAAAGACCGATTGTGCATAAGGCAACGATAATAATCCGCCAGGTATAGAATGCCCTCTCCTGTTGATTGCATAGCCGGAGGAAGACTTCATGAGTTCTGCTTTGCTTTTTTTCATGAGTTTGTTGAGTTTGATACCTGACCCCCCTTTACCGTCCGCGCCTGAATTGATGAGCAACAAACGAATAGGAGGAAAAGGAGGTTAATTCGGGCAAACAGTTCACGATGATGATGTCACAGCAAATAAAGAATGTATGATTAAGGGGCGCCCAACGCAAGTCTGTTAATATCATTGGCATTGCAAAAAACGTGTTTATCTGGGAATGTCGAGCTCCGCCCCTTGATTGCCGTGTGCTTTGAGGGTTTTAGCATAGCAATTCGGCCGATTGCTTGCCAGCTTAACGAAGTTGTCACAGCTAGCTAGGGAACCTAGGGTAGGTATAACTGATCTATTAAGGGTCCCAATATATACGGCGGAGTCTGCCGGCGGAGTTCATAGCTAGTGATTCGTTCACGGTTCGGAGGCTGATGGAACTTAATGCTAGCAATGCGTCCAAGTGATCTACAACAGCACAAGAGCCGCCGGTCATCGAGCCAACTATAGAAGCGTTCCATCCGGCGCTTTCTCGGACCGGATCGAATGGATTCTGGCCCTGTGCCCAGGGCTCTCGAACGGGGAAATGCTTGGCGGACTCTCCAAGCAACCCCAGATCAGACATGCCCTGTTAATGTGGAGTTTCCCCATCCTAGGAACGGACCCAGGACCCAGGATGGTCTTCGGCCCCAGAGCATTTCTACATATAGCTTGGATTCATGCATTACATCAGTATTATAATCCGGGGTGCTTCCCCACAACTGTATATGCGCCCAGAGCTACCGATGAACGCCCGGAGCTATGCGGCTTGATGCTTGGATATAAGTCCGCTTCTCCAGAAAATTTCGTCCGAGTGGAGAGCTATAGCGTAGCAGCGGGGCCGGGCAAGTTGGAATTGACCTCGGCGGTATATCGTCGAGCACCACGAGATTAGCTGCAGAGGGACAACAGCTTCCTCCGCCCGTCTCCATTCAAAATTTCGGTCCTTCTCAGGCACATTGCCACGATATAGCCGCCGAGGGCATCGTGTTAACGAGTATATATATCATCAAATCGACGAGCTGAAGTTGACTACATGAGCTTCGACAACCACAAGTTCATCTTCAGCTTCAGTCCTCAGATCCTCAACACTCTTTGAAACTTCATATCAGTTCAATCTTTTCGATACTTCAAGATGAAGGCGATCGCTGCGCTTGCTGGCTCCGGCCTCATCACCCTCGTTCACGGTCACGGGTACTTGACAGTCCCCACCAGCCGCACTCGCCAAGGAGCCGAGGTAAGTCTAGTTTCCTTGATAAGTTTAAGAGCTATAACGAGGCTGATACATTGTCTTATTATACATAGTCTGGAAAGGATACTTGCCCGGAATGTACGATTCTCGAGCCGGTCACGGCCTGGCCGGATGTCGATGAGGCCAAGGTGGGCCGCTCCGGGCCTTGTGGATACAACGCCCGTGTGAGCTTCGACTACAACCAGCCCTCGGCAGACTGGGGCAACAAGGTTGTGGCCACCTACTCTCCGGGCCAGGTTGTCGATGTTGAGTGGTGCGTTGACCACAACGGTGACCACGGCGGAATGTTCGCCTACCGTATTTGCCAGGACCAGGCTATTGTTGACAAGTTCCTCGACCCCGACTATCTTCCCACCGAGGAGGAGAGGCAGGCGGCCGAGGACTGCTTCGAGAAGGGTCTCCTCCCTTGCACTGACGTTGACGGCCAGGACTGCGGCTATAACCCCGACTGCACCGAGGGACAGGCGTGCTACCGAAACGACTGGTTCACTTGCAACGGATTCGAACACGGCGACCAGACCAAGTGCCAGGGTGTCGACAAGGCGGAGCTCAACTCCTGCTTCACGACCATCGCAGGTGGTTACACAGTCACCAAGAAGATTAAGATCCCAGACTACGTGTCCAACCACACGTTGCTCTCCTTCAAGTGGAACTCTTTCCAGACGCCTCAGGTATACCTGTCGTGTGCAGACATTGCCATTTCCGACGGTGGTTCCGCATCGACAACGACTAGGCGCTCCACAGCAACCAGTTCGTCAACGGCCCCTACAACAAGCACCACGTGTACCGCTGCCGGCAGTAGTGTAAAGCTGACATTCAACCAGGCCGTCGTAACAACGTACGGGGAGACAATTAAACTTGTGGGCTCAATCCCCGAGCTCGGCAGCTGGAAAGTCGCGGCTGCGCCGACTCTGTCGGCCGCCAAGTACACCGCTGCGAAGCCCCTGTGGACGCTCTCCTTGAGCCTCGCACCGGGCCGCAAGTTCGAGTATAAGTTCGTCAAGGTGTCGAGCAACGGGGCGGTCACATGGGAGAACGACCCGAACCGCTCGTACACCGTGCCGAACACGTGCGGATCGACAGCAACTGCTGTCGAGGGAACTTGGCGCTAAATTCTGTATATTTTTCTTCTTTTCTGGGCATACATATATTTCTTTGGTACATATGTTGATGGATTCATGATGACGATTAGGAGCTTAATTCTCATAAAAATGATAAACTCTTTCCTTGCTGACATTTTCCCCCCTTGAATAGGGGTTTATCTCCGTGCTCGTAATTACATATTCGACGATATTTGAACCGTGCGGTGGTTGAAGCTTATTCGCATATCAGGGATTATGGTCGATCCCCCTTTTGCGCTTCATGATTCATTATCGTAAAGCTTGCGGCTCAAGGGCTCTTAACCAATTAGCAATTCCCAGATTCAAATACACTTTTTAGGCCGTGGGAACTAACGTGAAAGCGTCATTGAACAGATCCCCATCTACGCGATACTGTCAATTACTTATCTGGTTATAGCGATCTTCCCTATTGCGAATTGTTGACTGTCACTGTTCGTCATCGCGCTTAGAATGGATCGAACTGGAACTGATCGAATACGTCCGAATGACGAGGACGACCGTCATTCGTCAGAATGCTCGACGCGATGATGGGTACGAATGCGATTAATATCAACCACCACCTTCACGGGTTTTTTTATCACGGGATAGTCCTCTTGGATTATACGGTAGAGAGCAACGATTATGTACAGTAGCGATTAAAATATTATCGCAATGTTACGACAGTCAATTCGATGCGCACGGCTCAAGAGCTCTAAGGCCTGGCAGCCATCCAAGCCAATAGCTTCTGCCGCCTTTGTACGCCCGTATTCTGATAAGATCCTTTCGAACAGTTTGATGGGATCGAAGTCGCACAATCAAAAAACTACAGACAACCGTTCCCCCAACGATCCGACGCAGACTCTCACTCAGGCAGACAATATTTCGGCGGTGATTAAACAAGATCACAGACAAATCGAGAAATATTATGACAAGATTGTTAACTCAAGCGACCATGACACGCAGCGGCGGTACCAGAACGCTTTTGTGTGGGAACTAGCGAGGCATGCGATAGCAGAAGAATTAGTCGTATACCCTTCGATGGAGACGGGTCTCAACAATGGGAAGGAGATAGCCGACAAGGATCGAGCAGAGCATCAAGTGGTACGCATAGTACCTTGCTTTACCAGACGTCTTTGCTACGTCGAATTGTAACCTTGAAGAATGCTCACTGACAAGTTATGACTATCTAGACTAAAGAGGCGCTCTACAAATTTCAGAATATGACCCCTGGCGACAAGGATTTTATCCCAACTCTTGAGGCGCTAATGAAGGACCTCAAAATGCATATTAAGGAAGAAGAGGAACATGACCTCGTCAAACTAGAAGAAGCATTGCTACCAACGAGGTCGAAAGACTTGGCTCAGCAGTTCGAGATGACCAAAGCGTTCACGCCAACGCGTAGCCACCCAAGCGCTCCGAATAAGCCGCCATATGAGACTGCTATTGGCCTTATGACAGCACCACTAGATAAGCTTCGTGATATGTTTCGCGCATGGCCCAACGAGCCCGGACCGAAACCCCCTTCTGGTGGACCTGCCAGATGATTGGGCGCCCATGAGCACACGGTTACGCCCGCTAGGACATTACCATGGCGTTCTAATTGATGCTAGCGATGAGTTTACTAAAAAGTGAATTATCTTAGGTTTAAGATAGACGAATAAATGACAGTGTCATAAAGCTTCTTCAGCCCTACAAATTCGAATAAATCAATGCTACTGTACATGTCGTGCCAGCAACTTAGACGAAGCGAGGAATGAGAAGCTACCAATGATACATGCGTATGCATCACGTTAAAAATAAAGTCTACTACGATTGGTCGTGCGTCTCGTATTCAAATTCAGAATGTCTAGTGAGGTACCATAATCAATGGTTCGATCGCGATACTTTAACCGGTTCCAGCTCAGTGGTGACAGCTTCTAAATGTAAGATCCTTCAGCGCCAAACTTTCGTCATACGCTCGGTCTAGATCAGCCACTGCAACGCTGTAAACAAACGTTACGTGCAATAATAACAAACCATATTCCTGAGGCCCGAGCGGAGAGTCGTATACAAAAGCCAGGCCGTCTACTCTTCCGAGTGAGCAAATTCCAGCTCCAAGTAAACAACTCCAAAATCTAGTCTTCATATACAGAGTTCCCATACCGAATCCACATACATCGATTTTACATACAAATCGTTCAGAGAACTTACATATACCACTTATACATACGAATCATACGACATCATGTGGAACTTCAGGTTCTTTGCTCTTGCGGGCCTTTTCGCTCTGGGCAACTCATTACCACAATATCAACCATCTGATGGAGATCTGAAGCCATGGGAAGTGACGAGTCTATCAACATTCTCTCCTTCTGGTCGTCCAGGCAATAGCCCCCTCGCCCATCTATGGGCCACTATCACAAATCCAAGCTCCATTCCCGCAGGCTCGGGAGCCTCATTCGAGCCAAGCACAGCCAACTGCATTGTGGAATGGACCTGGTACGGAGACGAACCATACGGACGTACCGTCGACTGCACGACAGGAGGGAATCAAACCGCATTTTCGGATTCTACCTCGAAATGGACCATTGAGATTCTAAAGGCAGATAGCGACCACCCGTCGCCAACTGAGGACTTCGACGTCAAGTTCACGCTTACGGCCAACTTGACGTCCAATGGAGAAGATTATTACAAGGTCTTCGCTGGAACACAGCACTTCGCTATCGGAGAGAACATGAGAGGAACCTGCGGTGGTAGTGGTGTGGTAAGTAGCTATCTACATGTCTATCCTTCCATACCTATGTATCCCTCTTAATACATTACCAAGCTAGACACTAACTCCGATGACTACGACAGTGTTCTTGGAACCTAATGGAAGAAAGTACCCCAGTGCTGGTTGAGCCGACCCTTATCGCCTCTTCCTAGCTTGTTCAATAAACCTATATCTGATCAGATATGGGAAGGTTTATGAAGAGAAAGCCTAGCCAGGCAGGCCAGTTATGTTATTGGGAATTTCAGGTTGGGGATTTCATTGGATAGGTGTTTATTGGGCCATGGGTATATTCTGGATACAAAAGCGCAGGGAAAGTTTTACTTGTGAATATGTTCATATTCTGAGGTCGGTCGGCTCAATAGCGAATACATGCTATATACCTACACATACCAAACGTTCACTGTCCAATCATTAACACTACTGAACATACTGAGCAACAGACAAAGACGTCGTTATAGAGTGATTTTCTGCTCAGGTAAAGGCACTACAGGCATACCCCAGATGATACGCGGGCCAGCATCATCACCACTCCACGCCTTGTCATACGCGCAGTTTGACCACTCCGCAGCTTTCGATCCCCTTTCCAGCATTTCATCTTGATAGTCCCCAAGTGCCCTTCGAATGTCGTCAGTATTATTTGTCTGTTGTTTTGATAATACCTTCCCAAGCTTGAGCGCATCAATCAAGGCGTGGAACCCCCTTCGCCTCGAACTGTCGTCTCAGGTCAGTTTCTGCTTTGAGTTCCCGGAATGGTTACAGCCACTTACATGTCGGCATAGAATGTGCAGCATCCCCGAGCAATGTAATCCTTCCCTTTGGTAGTAGTTCCGGATCCATGGTTAATGTATATAATCGTAAAGGCGGGGTTTTTATTCCTTCGGATCCTGTTTTCTCTACGATGGACCTGAACTTGGCTGGTAGGTGCTTTGTTTTCTCCAGCGCTGTTTCGTATAACTTCTCGCTACTAGCCGAGTATGTCCAGAAATCCTTCTTGGTCGCATTCTCGTCGCGCCAGAATATATTAAAGTAATACCTACCAGACTTCCCATCAGGAAAGACCTCACTTAGACCAACGAAGAAGAACGAAGGGGTTTCGTCAGTCAAACTAGCATCCACCAGATAACAAGAAACCCCCATCCGGAGCTGTTGCTCCATGTCGTGTCCGCTTAGGATAACCTCTCCATTTATCATCCCCTGGTGTGGATGTCGGATGACATCTTCTCCGCCTAGGAGGTATTTCCTAGCTAGAGACCAGTCAGCACGTAACTCTATCGTCGTTCACGGTTCTCTAAACACTTGCTGGGACTACAAGAGCCTTCCGCTCCAATAAGAATGTCCCCAGTGGCCGAAGTTCCATCTTCGAAGTGTACCATTACTAAATCGTCATGCTCTTCGATGCGAATGGCGTGCTTTCCATATTGAATCGGCATGTTCGTTGCCAACCACTTCCTAAGTCGAGCACGGTTCGCACGGAGAAATTTCCCACTGCCGTCGTCACGGATTCCAAGTTTCTTGGTGCGATCGTGTCTGTACCATGCCCACTCATAGTTATATTTCAGGGGTAGCAGATGGTTCACAAAGTCGCGTGATGGCATGTCGTCAGGAATGGACGCATCAAGTTCATCGAGTATACTTGACAGCCTTTAGCATCGCCCCCTATCTTGCTAGATGCCACTTACGTGTGAAGGCCCATGGCCCATCCTTGAGCTCGAATATTGTCACTGCGGTCACGCTCGAAAATCTCAAAGTGTATGTTGTTCTTACGCAGTGTCTGGCCGAGCAGCAAGCCTCCCAAGCCAGCGCCTACGATCAAGATATGAGGTGCCCTTTGCGCCATTCTCGTTAGCTTGAGGTTGTATAGGCTGAGTATATTGATACTAAGATCAAGTCACCCTTACTATCCATTCAGTTGAGCCACCCTCAACAACTGGCTACTTCAGCATCAACTTATATACCTCTTGCCAGGTAAGTATTTTAGCCCCCGCAGACCAACAACATTCCGACCTCATGTCTCGCTCGGGCTAGAGACCAGCAAACCCTACGGGGATACTCGGCTCGGTAATACACGCAGGCCCGAAGCAAAGGCATTCGCTTACGATGATATATCCAACCGCCATTCACGGAAATAAGACATACGGCGACGTGGCGTTCATTCAGTCACCTGTCCAGAAGCAATAGCAACGAAGTCTCAGAAACGAGCAACTCTTAATTCTATCTGCCGCTTCTCGCACAGGAGTTGCACGATTCAAGCCTAACACGCCTATCAAGAGATGCACGCCATAGCAGTTTGACGGACATACTAGTTCGGCTCAGACGAATAAAAGCCTTTTGGGAATATCAACAGCCTACCTACCCAAAAATGAACTTAAAAAAGAAAAAAAGACTTTAGCGTAGAACACCATCTCCGAAGCTGACCTTTTCCCCTCGTGTTGTAATACGGGAAGTGGCCGCATCCTCCCGTGCCGTACGAGCTGGGTTGGAGCAGAGCGTTTGTCAACACATATATATAAGAGGTGATCACATCAAATTTAGGTGAATCTGTCCATCTCGTTAATGTTTACCAGTAGAAATCCCAGGGCGCGAGAAGTATTTCTTTGGGAAATCCTAAAGGTCGAGCTCCTGCTGATATTTCGTTATGAGAACTGTGCCTCCCTTATGTCTACGGAGTTAGGTTTACGGGTAACTAGTTACCTAGGTAGGTAGGTATCGGCTCCGAGGCCCATCGTGATATCTCCATATACTTTACCCCTTTTCTTTCATAAAGTCACTTGAGATGCGGTGCTATAGCTAGGTTTTTTGGGTTTTTTTTTTTTTTTTTTTTTATGAGCAGTGATTTGTGAGAGTAATAAGAATGCATTGATTGTGAAGCAGACCGCGAGACTTGGTGCCGAGACAGTTTATTTCCCTCTGAATCGAAAGACTAAGAAAGCCATGCGGAGTGAGCTTAGTGAGACGTATTAAACTCGCATGCCACTATATCCGCCTTCATATTCAGCCATGAGACGTCCGTCCAGCTCAACGCTACCGACTTGCTCGGATTTACTGGAGTAAGATGAAGCAAGATCACGATTAGTGGCGGTCTAGCCAGCTCTATGTACGTCTCAAAGGAAAGTTCCGCCAACCTTTTCAGTTTCTCCGAAATCTTAGACCTCATATAGATCCCCATGTTTGAGCTGTAATTTGACAAAGTAGACCTTTATAGTTTGCCGGACGGCTACACGCAAGCAATCATGTGAGTAAAAGCACTACAATCGAGAGATAAATGACTTGACCCATTCAATATATCGTGTCAATTCCTTAAGGACTTAGTTTTTAATAAGAGTTGCAATCGTTGGTAGACCCCTACTATGGGTTCGGCGATGATAGGTTAACATCGTCAAATATGAGCACTTTCCTACACAAGACGTTAAAAAGTACAGGAATACCTTACGCACCTAAGCTAGCGACCCAACAGCTTGAATAAGTCTCAAAGCCTCAACCCCATTAGCACGTGCCTATTGTCTTGACCTACTGACTTGGCAAACACTGGCCTACTTGGTTCTCGGGAACGGGCAAGACGTATGACTAAATCAACTTGCAATTACAGTTATGGAGGTTGATGGCATTTCTGAGATACATTATTTGAAGCGTAAGTGCCCCTGTCACCGCATGGCATGCTGGAGACGGGAATCCGTCCGTCGATGAATCGGTATATACCCTCTTTTAAACATAGGCCCGTGTACGCTAGGTATCTCATCCCATGTCTGCATGTCACTCTGGTATGTTATTATTACTGAACACTAAACATGAATTATGCTTCTTTAACTTTTGATAAATGAGTCTCTAGATCGAAGTTAATTCATTCAATCAAGCCTCTACTCTCAGCGGGACCGTCGACTCTCTTCACCCGGCCAAGCCGGTCTATGTAAGCTTAGAGCCAAAGTCCACGGACGATCCCAGCCGTAATTTCCTAAAGCGACTTCGTCTCTCGATAAAACACCTCTGGTATTGTCACGATGCCCAGAACACCAAGAAGAGCAGGCCAAGTAAGGCGGGTTGGGCCGTTCAGCGCCAAGTGGGATTTCCCCTCCGGCAAAATTCGACGATGACCTTAGTCGTGGTCTAGAAGTCGTGGCGCACCCCGCAACGAGCCAGAAATGGCTTGATAATGCGGCTCCACGGGAAGGTCTGATATGACGCTTACCTGGTTCCAGCGCTCTGGACTACATATTATCCCCGGCCCCGGGCATCGGATACCGGCTTGGACGTAGCATCGTGAATTTAACCTGCGTGCTAAGTCTACGGTGACTAAGACCTCGAAGTTGTAGTGACCTCAAGCTTATTCAGGTATGGCTTGTACCAAAGAGGATCGTCAGGTACAGGATCTGGTCGATCCTAGTATCTCAAGAGGCACTAGCAGTGAGGAGACGATGATATAAAAGCGGCATACGTCGCCATGTAGTTTACCGTTCCAGTATCCAGTCAAGCCCAGGATCAGTGAAAAACTCCTAAACTTTCGTCACAATGGTCTCATTTAAATCCCTAATCGTCGCGTGGGCTTCCCTTACCAGCGTGGTTTCTGCCTCGCCGGTTAACATTACGGACTCCGAGCTCCTCGAGAAGCGGCAGTCTACTCCTAGTGCTACAGGCCGCCACAATGGCTATTACTTCTCTTGGTGGACCGACGGCGGTTCTCAGGTCACCTACACTAATGAAGCGGGTGGCAGATACAGCGTGAAATGGGGTATGTATATGACATCGTGAACTAATCATTGCCCTCATTATCACCTTTAGGGGGGTATCATAGGCCCGATTAGGGGATATGTTTGCAACTCTATCATGGATCAACGAGTTCCAATCACGCATTGGCCATTTACTAACGAGATATTCCTATAGGCGGAGGCGGTGGTAACTTTGTCGGCGGTAAGGGATGGAATCCAGGTGGTCCTAAGTAAGGCATAGATGCATCCATTCCCTGTCATATATATTCTGAATAGATAGCTGACCCTGTCTGGCAATAGGGAGATCAGGTACTCTGGGTCATACCAGCCAAATGGCAACAGCGTGAGTACTATCCAATGATAATATTATTGTTCCGAGCTTCTGGTATTGACCGTATTTCAAGTATCTCGCCGTCTATGGTTGGACTCAGAACCCGCTCGTTGAGTACTACGTTGTTGAGAACTACGGTACATACAACCCGGCGTCGCAAGCGCAGAAGAAGGGCTCCGTAACGACTGATGGTGGCACCTATGACATCTACGTTAGCACACGATATGGTACGTAAGAAGAAAAAAAAACCATCCAGCGTGCTATTTCTATGCCCCTTTTCCATAATCATCTCGAAATTGTCTTTGGTATACAGTGGCTAACGTTCAGTAGTAAGTTTCGACTTAATCGACAAAGAACCGTGGAGATTCTAGATTTGTAGCAACACGAAGCTGACGATGAAATTTTTACTTATCAGAACCAACCAAGTATTGAGGGCACGCGCACCTTCCAACAATATTGGTCTATCGTAAGTGACTTCACGATACCTTCCTCTTTTCCATATTACCCCTTTGGAAAGGTAGCACATCGCACTCTGCTGTGAATATATGCTGATCCGAATCCTGTAGCGAACGCAAAAGCGGACAGGCGGTACTGTTACTACAGGCAACCATTTCGCGGCTTGGGAAAAGGCTGGCCTGAAGCTAGGCACGCACAACTACATGATCGTAGCTACGGAAGGCTACTTCAGCAGCGGGTCGGCCACCGTTACCGTTGAGACCCCTCCGTAATTCGATCACTACGAACTTAACACACCTTCTCATGCTGCCGGGGGATATGTATATTGTTAAGGTGCCAGAGTATCCCATGGTAGATCATAGGAGTGACGTGTGGGAGGCATCTGTTGTGAATCGAATGGTACTCCAATAGTTTTAGTATAGAGACATAGTAGTACTAAATTATTGCATCGTATATATATACTCTGCCTTCTGTGTTAGAGTCTTTATTCAGTAGCAAATTCACTCGGTGTTAAGCAAGAGAAATTGAATCGCAGTTTTCCATATTCAAAACCTTTGCCTTCTCGCTTCAACTTGATAGCAGTAAAAATCGCTACCCAAGATAGGGGTATTTTGTACAGGCCTAGGCACCAAAAGCGTATAAGCGTACACCGCATACCGGGATTTTAGATGAGATATCTAGGACAATAATACTCTTATGCATACAACTAGCTGTAGGCTTCCGTAGTAGGGTTAGAGTTCCTCGTGGAACAACGATTTTTCACAACCTTTACATCCCTCTCTATGATATTATATTGGAAGTTATTTGATCATGATTCACTGTTAGCTGTCATCATCATGACAATAACTTTGGGCCTCCTATGAATCTGTTTCATAGGGAGCAACTAATTCATTTGGTGAGCAATCAGACTTGTATCTCTTACGTACAGAGGGCGAACCACGTAAGGCTCTAATCCACATGTAAGTAAAAGGGGAATAAGCAATCTCCACGATGACTGTCCCTTACATTATATAACTTTCGGCCTGTGAACTTTAACCATTTACACAACCCTACTTTCGGCCCATTTGCTAGCAATCAACTCATTCCAACCATACAAAAAGCAACTAGGGGATGAGGGCTATAGGAGCTGGCGAGTTATATCACCACGAGAGGAGAGTACTGGCTAGATAGGCGCCGTTGCCATGAACCATAATGTATTAGGCAGTGTCCTGAATACTTGCGGTGTGGAATGATACACGATAACCATCAAATTAGTATGGTAAGGACAATATAACTAGGAATTATTATAATAATGTGAATACGCATTACGTATACATTGGCTACGGAAGTACCTTCATTTTTACCCATTGAATTGTAATATTTTTAAACATAGTTCGCGTATTAAGATACTTTGAAGTGGCCACGACAGTAGTTGAGATCAACGCGTAGCATCAATAACTTGATACCAAATTGTACGGCGCAGCATTGAGACTTTGGTTGAGTCAATATACGCTTGCAATTATAGTTCTCCTAATTATACTCTGATATCGTCCCGAACCTAGGTAGGTATCGTCTTTACTCGTATATAAATGATATTAATTTGTAATAAACCAATATTAGGAAGGCTGGGAACGTTAGTTACACCATCCGGACCTGGCTTGAACGAGCGATGAGCTGAAATTCCTTCTATAAGCAGAAACAGCAACTCCAGGAAGGATTGGGTCTGTGCAGATGACAGACAACACTCATTACACGAATGCGCGCTACGAGGGTAGTATCCCGAGCGAGGCGTATCAGACGTTACCGATTTACGCGTTGGTAAAAAGCCCGGAGGTACTCTCAGGCGAAACCGCGCCAGGCGGTGTCGGCGCCGCCCTCGAATCCTATCCGGTGTAAGTAACCAGACCCAGACGGAGATATCCAAACCGAAATCACTTCTTCAAGTAGTTTTCAGGGGTGGGTTAAGACGATCTTTCCTATTCTTGTATAGTTCGCCCGTCAAATTAGCTACGCGTATTGTTGTTTGGTTCTATTGGGGACGATATGTTTGTGCTTCCCGTAAGAATCTAGTCTATCCGGTTTGAGCTACTTTCCGGTCCTAATTCCTTATCGTACCCATCCTCGAGAAATGATTGGCATTGCCACGCGGAAAAGTGTGTGTGATGATGGCGAGTTTGAAAACGCCCTAATGTACGTGCTCGTTTCGAATTAGTCATCTCTGTCGACTCGGATGAGCCGTTGAGATGCCGGGCATGTTTCAGCCATTCCTTCTATGTAGCTCAGCGAACCCGTGTGAGGCTCTCCCTCTTTTCTGCAGACGGAGCCACACGATATTCTGGTCTGATGTTCGGATATGTATGTACGTGTGCTACGTATATATGTATGTATGTGCGTATATGTACGATGATGTTCAGACCGGTATTGGTTGATACGTATATTTCTCATCTTTTACCTGTCGTGCGCGTATGCGAGTTTTTTTTTTTTTTTTTTTTTTAATCTTGGCGGATAAAATAACCGGCCGAGAACTACTTGGTCAGGATATCTTGGCTGGGCACCTAGGGGTTGATCTTCTCTTTAGCGACAACGCCTAGTGCTCCAAGCTAATAGACGTTAAGATATAAGACTGTATGGTCATGGAAAAGCTTGACCCCTTCTAAACTAGGCACATAGCTAGATTGGCACGCATACGTAGGTAATTAGAGGTACCTATTAGATCGTTGGCTCAGGTTACGGTGTGTGCTATTATTTTTATAATCATACATAGCTACCTAAGGATGGAGTTCAAGCTCGAGGTTCCCCCACAACGGGAAACATGCCTGTTCAACCCCCAACTTGACAAGAGGGCTTACTTGGGTTCCCCTTGTGAGTGCGTGCTCGCTCCCTTGCCCATGCACCGAACCCCAAAATCTATCCCCTGGCAGACCGTTGAACAAGGGCATTTAGAAACGACGACACTGGTGGGCGCCCCAGCTCCACGGTTCACCTCTGCCGCATCCCTGAGGTGTCGCACAAACCATAGGCAATCGGGCTTATCCCTTGCTCGCACTCGCAGACTCGTACAAAGATCCCCTTTATTATTCCGCTACACGTTGCGACGGCAGACCTAGCAGCCTAGACGCACCATGCGAAGCACGGCATTTTTACGGGCAAGGATGTAGTGGAGGGAAGCAGGGGAAATAACGGGGTGGTCTTGAAAGTGGACTTTTGGATATGGGCTAGGCAGTATACAATAGTAGTGTATCAATTGCGCGTGTGCGTAGGCTATTAACTTGTTATAAATGCCATTTCAGGTACTTACCTTACGCATTGAGCGGACCACGCTACTGTATGATTTGTACATCCGGTCTGCAATGGCTGCAATGGTACGGGATGGGGAAATACGACGGACTGGGCGAGATCGAGCTAACTTCATAACGCAAGACGAAATGAAGAAGGGGAAAAGCCGCAAACATTAGGCGCAGGATTGCGGAGATGAGCGAAGAGAAGGTCTAAGAAGAGTATTACATTATCCTGCCTATCCTGCCTATCCTGCCTATCCTGCCTATACTACGCTTGCACTTATCAGCAATAACTGTAACTTAGCCGAGCTCGCTACCAGATATGGATGGATATGCAGAGGGAAGGGAAACTCCGCTCGGTTTCACTTCCAAAGTACCGTAGATTGTCATCGGTGAGTTCTGACGACGCTACTATACATGCTATACATACTATACATGTTGCACTGTATAATAGTCGTGCAAACAGTATACTATGAGAGCTAGCTAGGTTATTTTATAGGACCGCGTTGTACACTCTTTAGACAAGGTATAATAGTAGTTGCGCACGGGAGACATGGTATATCTGCAGGAACACCGGCCCCGACTGGGACCCCATCGAATTTTCATTTTACCTTAGCAAGGACGCTTGCTCATCTTCCCTATTCGAGTCCTACGAAGACGCGTCTGTTATAGCGACCCTGACCCATGGCCACAATAGCGAGGCAGCCTTCTCGAACAATGGACCTCTAGTTGCAGCAGGGCCTGCAAGGTCGCGGCAAAGCTGAGCCAGGTGAAGCAATAACAATACGGTCAACGCGCCCCTGCAAGCGCGCGGCAGAACTCTTACTGCATATCAGGTAAACTAGCCAACGCGTTGACTACCTGTATTTAGGGCTATAATAGATGTGGAGCTCTTAAGAACAACTTCAACTAGTTCCCTTTGTTAGTCATGATCTTTACAGAAAAGCCAATATCCGTCTTTAACCATTGATAACCATTAAGGGGTTCATAATACAAAATAGGAGATTTGAGATACACAGCAACACGCGTCAGCTTTACGTGAACGAACGATCAGATTATGATAATACGGTGGCGTAGTATCGAAAAGCCGAAGATGTAATCATGGAACGTCAATGGAAACATGGAATGTCACAAGACCGTAGAGAGTCGGCTATTTAATGCACTAAAACGCAGGACCGCGGCACGGGGAGCAACGGCCTATTTGAATAAACTGCTCAGACTGGCAGAGAAAAAAGCTGCATACAAAGTACGTATCCCCCGAGGACCCAAACAGGGGCCAAAAATTAGCGCTATCCACCCCCCCATTAAATCAATCTCGGTACCAGGTTTCAATACTTTTGTATGTATCTTTTTCAAAAATTAGCGTGTTTTTTCGTGTGTTTTAACGCGTTTCTTATCTCAGTGAACTCAGACCTCATCAACCAACGGTGGCTGCGCCACCGCGCCACCAGACCGTTGGTCCGTGTGTTCGTACCTGTAAGGCACGAAAGGCGCAACTGGTTAAATAAAGTCTAAAAACCTTATGTAAAAAAGGGGGTTTCGCATGTATACTTTTACTACTATATTAACGATATATTAAATAATTAATAATAACATCGAAAATAATTTTTATTTTATTATTTAAGATTAAATAAATAATTTTTAAATTTTTATATTTTTTTTTTAATTAAATATAATATTATATTATTATATTATAAATTTTAACGTAAAAATTATAAAAATTATACATTTATATTTTTATTAAAAAACTTTATATATTTAAATGTACATTTTTATAATAATATTTGAAAATTATTAATATTTTATTATTATAAAATAAAATAAT